>JAQIXG010002342.1:0-18000 GCA_034700105.1 Oconnorella tubifera | reverse complement strand
AATAAATTTGTATTCTGACTTAGTCCTAAGTTTTAATAAACGATAACATAAAATATAATTGCAAAAGTCATGGAAATGTATTAAAAATTGATAAAGCAACTATAGTTAGTTATTCTTAATACATGTGTAAGTTTAAGCTCAATGTTTAACATTAGCTAATGGATCATATGAGCCTGCTTATTTTTTGAAAGTTTATCAAATCGTGGCTCGATTGAGAACAGTGCTACTCTCTATGGAGAACGAACATCCATACTGTTCCTGTACTTTGTCTTACTAATGCTCATTGTTGAAATGCAGGATTATAATTAGATTTTTCTTTGCTTTCTTGACAACTTCTGCGGATCGGCGGCTGATGGCCCACGGACCGGCACCGGTCCGCGGACCACCACCTGAGTAGCACTGAATATTATAGATTACACAAATACTTTATGAGGGGGGGGGGTATATAGGGGAGGGTGGGGGGGGTTATAGTAAAAATTGTTTTTCTTAAATTAAGGAATTAAATATAAGCTAAGGTAAGTCAATATTTCTACAGTACTGATTCTATTCTATATATTTCTAAAACAATATTCTAGCCGTCGACTGTGAACCCCCGCCTACCTTCCCAAATGCCGTCCAGACTATCAATCAGCAAATAATGACGTCATCGAATAGAAAAGCTACGGAATATTCCGCGATTATTTCATTTATTTGTCAAAATGGAACAAAATTCGACGACGGTTCTATTAGAACGTCTATTGGATGTTTAGCTGTGAGTGGAAAATGGAAATCTTCAGTGACATCTTGCGATTGTAAGTTTACTTTTTATTATTTTGAAATTAAATTATTTTATTTATTATAAAAAATTGTGAAGAGTTATATTATAGGGCGGGCCGTGTATCATTAACTGACTTAGACGCTTGTCACTTCACTTCGCTTGTTACGTCACTTGTTAACGTTTTACCCTACGCGATTTTACCCGGTAAAAATGGCGGGAGAACGCGATTTCATGGCATTTTAAATCTAGATTATTAACGATGTATTTCTGTATAATAAATGATATTAGTACTTTAATAAGATATTAAAAACACTGATATTATATTAATTGATTTTAATAGTAGTTTAATATAATTTTATTATTATAAATGATATATAATTTTAATTTCTAATGATATAATTTTGTTTTAGATAATCGCTGCGATCCAGTGCCTAGAATCGACAACGGATTATCGCTAAGCCACCTGGCGATTAATCGATCGATTATCGGCTACAGGTGCGACCCGGGGTACACTTTTATCGATCCTTCCAAAAATTGGACTCAATGTGACGGGGGGGTTTGGGCCCCCGTCGTAAGCAATTGTCAAGGTGAACATTTTTATGTAAAAATTAGGCTATAATGTTGAACTTGTTAAATCGACCCCGCATATATTAACCGGACAAAACGGCCCCGAATACATTGCGTATTAAATTTCAAGCGAACAATTATTCAGAAAATATGTTTCAAATTAAATACATTATCCAAATTAATTAATTAATTAATTAATAATTAATTCATTTCAAATTAATTCCTTAACTCAATTTCAGCCATACTCTGTCCATCCCTTAACGTCACTGACGTCATTAACATAAATTCATCTGACGTAACTTCCGGTAGCTGGATTACGGTCCAATGCGCACCCGGATATAAACCCTGTGGTCAGAAAATGGTCGACCCTGACCAAGGTCAAGAAAATGGTCAGGAAAATAGTCAAGATAACGATGACTCAGGTCGACACGTCTGTGATCAGTTTTCGTTGATCGTTCAGTGTGATGTCACGGGTAACTGGACGTTGCAAAATATAACCTGTGTTCGTAAGTATGTAATAGTATTTTTAAATGTGTGTGTGGGGGGGGGCACAATTAAAATTACTCCCCCCCCCCGCAAAAAATGTATTTTTCGCTTTAAATTCACAAATTGATCTCAAATTTAATGTGGTATTTTTAAGAGATTTTTTATTCTCTACATTTTGTTTTAATAGAATTTGTCGTCTTATTTATTCTCTTTCTATCAAATTCTAAACTTCAGCAATAGACTGCGGACGTCCGCCTAGTTACGTCAACGCTTACGTTAAACCTTACGTCTGTACGTCATACGGTTGCGTCGTGACGTACGCGTGCGCGGAACGTCATTGGTTTCAACGTTACGTCACTACGCGTGACGTCATCTGTAATGACGTAGGAGAGTGGGCGGTACTTGAGGACGGTAACCATGGCAGCGATTATGATCATAACGATGAGTGTAAACGTAAGGAATGATGATGATAACCATCAATATCATATTCATCATCATTATCATCATTATCAGGCTTATCATCAATATTATAATTATTATCATTATCACATTATTATGATATACGAGTATATTATTGATTTATTTATATATATATTTATTATTTATTATATTCCCCAGTGGTCACGTGTCCTCTATTGCTATCAAGTCACGTGGTAGATACTACGTCACTGTCTGTTGATTCTACAGTCAATGTTTCGTGTCCGCAGAATACAAAACTGCAAAATGCTAACTCTTGGCTAATCAGCACGTGCGGAAAGACGGGGGAATGGATACCGGAAGTGCCGGATTGTATCGGTAAAAACCGCCGGATGTAGAAATATATATAAAAAAAATAAAAAAAATTTCATGGCAGTAACTGAATCTAATTAATTTATTAAAGCCTAACCCTAGCCTAAAACTTAACGCTAATTCTACACTTCTTTGTAACCCTAAACTTAACTCTTTTTTGTTTTAACCCTACGGACTATTAACCCTGTTGAAACCTAACCCTAAACTTAACCCTTTTTTCTGTACAGCTTTAACCACACCTACTATTAACCCTATAGAAGCCACCCATGCTCAAGCCGTTGGTGTGTCAGCTCTAATCATCTCTATTATCGTCCTCTCTCTCCCCTTCCTATTAGACATCGTCAGTTACGGAAAGCCACTGCGATACAGTCTAGGGTTAAGTTCAAACCAAGTGACAAAACGCTGCGAAATGAGGAGAAAACTTGTCTGCAGATTGGAAAATAGTCAGCAGAATAATTATGCGCGCCATGCGCGTCGTTGAGACGAAGAGTCTCACGAAAGCGCGTGGTAATCGATAATGAATGGAATGATTAATAGTAATTTGGAAGTTTCTATTTTGTAAGTTGCGTGTTATAGAGTTAGGGTTAGAGATTGGGTTAGGTTTATTTTAAGATTAAGGTGTTTGAATTAATTTGAAAGTTTGTAGTTACATTGCAAGTTAAAGGGCTATAGGTTTAGTTTAGGGTTAGGGTTAGGATTCAGGAGCATAGAAATTATTAAAAAGTAATTTTTACATTCAATTACAGTAACCAATTGAACTGTTTAGTATAATACTGTGTATTAGGGTTAGGCTTAATTAAAACAGTTTATAGGCAGTCGGCCTGAAAACACTATAGGCTTAAAACAATAGAGCTTATAGGCTATAGGCTGCAGGCTCTATATAAAATAATAGAGCCTAGCTTGCCTGCAGGCTACAGGCGAGATATAAAACATTAGAGCCTAACCCGCCTGCAGGCTCCAATCAGCGAGCAACTGCTCGCATCCATGGCAACGAAAGGCGCACCTTGTGACTGTATAGATTGCTTAGTTATGATATTAATTAGTTAATTTTATTATTAATTAATAAACTACGATATATATTTTATAGTTTGCTAATTCTATATTTAATAGATATATGGTCATTAAATAAATGTAAGGTTAGTATTATTTACAATATAAACGCAACAAATAACTTATAATAAGTAACTTACATTCTTATGAAACTAAGATTTAATCAGTGCACATTATAGTGGATCTAATGATGCTTTATTTCGCTTATTTGCTTTTTAACGTCACATCAGCACGGATTAATATCTAACGCGATTGTGCGGCGAAGCTGAGTGAAAGCTTGAAACGCAACTTACAAAAATTGGGTTGTGGGGCGGGGGAATTAGTGTAACACAGTATCAAAAAATTTCAACAATATGAATCTTGCAGAAAAAATCATAAAATTTCATAAATTAGTAACCTTACATGATAAATACAAGTTATTTTATGAAATTACTTTAAATTATTAAAATCTCGCGTTTATTTATTTAGAATTAACGAAATTTAATTGAATATAATTATATATATAATCAAATATTAATAAAAATAATTTAATAATAAAATGGAGATAAGCTACATTTACACGAAGAAGCGATCAGAATTCGGCCGACAATGCATCTTCAGCGACAAGTCGCCCGAACTTCAATGCGACATTTCACCCGACCCCACTTTGGCCCAGAACTTTATAGAAAGGGACCCAGTTGATGCGGGAGTGCAGTGGACACAGGAGATGTCGGAACACGAGGTAGTGGGTTCGAATCGTTTTCGAAAAATAAAAGAAACCTTTTTCTCGTCTTTTGATTTTATTGTAATGATAAACAAACACAAATTTCAAATGAAAAATTGGTAATCTTGTTAAGAATAACTGAGATATATTTGAACTGATATTCTCAGTTTACTAATATCTATGTAATTTTATATTCATTTATTATTAAGGTTTATTTTAATTGATATTTAATTAATATCAATAAAGAATGATTTTAAACTCTGTAATTGCAAATTAATTCTCACCATAAAATTATGACAAGTAAATTTGAAATAAATATAAAAAGCAAGGTGGTTTTGTCCCCCTCCCCCTCCCCACCCCCCTTTTTATTAATTAATCATGTTTTCAGGTAAACACGGAGGTGTACGACTCGGACACCCGGGGGATAAACCACGTGGAGGGGGGATGGCCTAAGGACGTCAATCCATTGGAAGTGGAGCAAGTTATTCGCTACAGGAAAAAAGTTGAGAAAGATGAAAGTTATGTGTCAGCTATTCTTAACCTAGCCTCGGTAAAAAGTTATTTGTTATTACTTATAATTTTTATGGGGGGGTGATTTAGATTTTTCGAGTGAGGGAGGAGATAGGGGGTTTTGGGGGATCTCAGTCTCCAACCCACCCATTAATGATTTCTTTGATTTTAAACAACCAAATCTACTGTAGTTTTAATGAAATTTTGATTTTACAGCGCCTTCCCAAATGTGATTTTTTTGCTACAGGGCCCTCAATAATATGGAAGTTTTACTGCAGCGCCCTCCCAAATGTAAAAATGTTACTGTAAAGGAGTTGATATCACTTATTTATATCTAAAGAGTTATTGTTTATAATTAATTATTGATCATTTATAAACATAAATTGTTTATAATAAGTCGTTGTTTATTTAAACAGACGATGGAAAACTGCATAAAGCAAAATAACGCTATAGACATCTACGAGGAGTATTATAATGACATAGAGAATGAAGTGTCTGCCGAACCCCCCGCTACAAAAACTATCAACATTTTCAGGCTAAAAATTATTCTTTTTCCCCCCCTTTTAAATATATATTAGGATGCGTCCTCTCCTTGTAATTTTTTATTATCTTTCATTTTTTACACTAAAGTTTTTATTTTTAATTTTTTATATATTTTTATATTACTGGGGGGGGGGGGTACATCCTCCCAAATGTTTCAATATTTATATCTTTAATTTTTTTATATTAAATAATTAACATTTAAATTAAACAATAACAAAATCTGGCAATTTATTTACTTTTTTCGTACATTACTTGTTTACATTTCCTTTATTTCAATTAAAAACAATTTTTTATTTGCGTATAATAATTTCTATATTTCAGGGACCCCAATGAAATAAAACGGACGGCGGTCCATATTTCCTGGTACCCCGACGGGCCTAAAAAACTGGCCATAGCTTACTGTGACATCAGCTTTCAGGGCGCCACCCCACGGACAAATATGGAGTCTTATATTTGGGACGTTGGTAAGAAAATTGAAATCGATAGTTTCAGGTTTGAATCCAGGATAGCTCAATATTTCTCTCATTTTCTGCACCCTTTAGTAAGATGCTTAAATTGACAGCTACATCTGAGATATTTTTCATATAATACAGCAATCCAGACGATAAACTTAACCATAAAGTTAAACCATAACCCTAACCTTTTTACAGAAAACCCTAACCGACCTGAAATGACTCTTAAACCCGCCTCCCCCCTCGTATGCCTCGAATACAACCCAAAAGATCCCCACATTCTGATTGGTGGACAGTATAATGGGCAGATAGCCTACTGGGACACGCGCAAGAGCTCGCAGCCCTGTGACGTCACTCCAGTGCAGTTTAGTCATCGTGACCCCGCCCACAAGGTCATCTGGGTACAGAGTAAGACGGGCACCGAGTGCTTCTCCGCTTCTACTGATGGACAGGTGGGTGAGCGGGGCTTGGGGGACGGTAGGCATGGCTAAGGGGGAGTTGTGTTTATGGGTTAATTAGAAAGAGTTAATTTTACAGAATTTATAGTTAAATTTAAATTGATATTTTAAATTTTACGGTTAATTATATAATAGTGAATTAATCAGCATTGAATTATAGCATTAAATCTTAATCGAATTACTTTCAAATTTCATTTTAAATTATCATTTAAATTTTATTAAATAGTTAAGTATTCTTTAATATTTAAAATTGTCTTCTAAATATAATTTAATATACAAATTAATTTTTAACTATCGTTTAAGGTCCTGTGGTGGGACACTCGTAAACTGGGGGAGCCCACCGAGACCATGGTCCTGGACCCAACGCGTAAACAGGACCCAAGTAAAGCACACGGGGCCATCTGTCTGGAATATGAGTCCACCATTGTAAGTATATTATATAATATTTTGTAATATTATGTAATGTTATGTAATATTGTTACATTATGTAATATATTACAACAATATTGATCATTATCCGTTGATCAGCTTAACACCCCCCCCCCATAAAACTAATTAATCTAAAATAAGCCAAATAGCGTCACATCAGCACATTATTGTCGCTTATTAACGTCACATCAGCACGTTATTATAGCTATTATTAACGTCACATCAGCATCATTTTATCGCTATTTCCAACGTCGCATCAGCACATTTATTTTACAGCCTACTAAATTCATGGCGGGCACGGAGCAGGGTACGATCATATCGTGTAACAGGAAAGCTAAGACCCCTGCAGAGAAGATAGTGACGGTGTACCCCGGACACTTGGGCCCCGTGTACGCCCTGCAGAGGAACCCCTTCTTTCCTAAAAACTTTCTATCTATCGGAGACTGGACAGCTAGGGTTAGATTTAGAGAAATTTATTCATTTATTAATATATTTCTTTATGGGAATTTAGTTTAAATTCTTAATTGATTCGTATAATTAATTAATTAGTAAATTAATTAGTAGAATAAAAGTAATATTTTAAGTGTTTTTTTTTAAATTTCAGATTTGGTCTGAAGACGTTAAGGAATCGGCCATTTTATGGACAAAGTTCGTTTCGCTAATTAACTCATTAATTAGCTTCATTAATTAATTACCTTAATTAATTAACTTACTTATTTTACTCAAATTGCTTTATTCACCTGATTATTAAAGTACTGATTAAGCCTAAATAATAGGCAGTTTATTTAATAAGAGACAAATTTCTTTAAAACAATGAGACTTTTCTTATTTTTCAAATAAATAGAAATTAATCTAGACAACCTATACGGAAATGCTTTCAGTTTACACCCCCCTACACTACCCCCCTCTCCCTCCACTGTGAATTTTTATTTAAAACGAAAGAAATTAATCTATTAAACTTAACTAACATAGAAATATTTTTATTTTAAATCCCCCCCCTACCCCCCTCCACTTTATATTTTTATTTCTAAAGGTATCACAAATCTTATTTGACTGACGGGTGTTGGAGCCCCGTGCGCCCCGGGGTCTACTTCACGACCAAGTTAGACGGGACCCTCGACGCCTGGGACATCACGACTAAACAAACGGATCCCGCACTAAGCGTTCAAGTAATAAATGTTATTTTATTAAATGAATCATTAAACTTAACTTAATTATATAAAAAGTAGTTTTGTTTAAACCCCTCTCTCCTCCAAATATATTATAATAAATAAACACAGAAGTTATACAAAATACCAGAAATTTCATCAAAATTCGATATAAGAAATTGAATTTTCGTATTTTACATTCAGTTTATATAAATTGAATTAAAAATATTTTGAACTGTCACCCCCCTCTCTCCTCCCCCCCTCCCCCTCTTCTCATTCCTGTTTTAAATATTTTCCTTTTATTAACTTGACCTATTTTGCTCGCTTCTTATTGGTTTAGATCTGCGACGAATCGCTGCACAGTTTAAGGATCCACGACCAGGGGGTGTACATTGCGGTGGGGTCTGAGACGGGAATGACCACTTTACTGGAGCTATCCAGCAATCTATGCACTCTACAGAGAAACGAAAAAGCTATAATTACCGCCGTACGATGACGTCATCACCATCATCATCATAGTCGTCGACATCATCACTATAATTATCATCGAGTTTATCAGTCGTTATCTCTGTTTTAATAATTCACTCAATGTTAGATTTGATGTTTTAACAAAAAGAACTAACAGTATATTTAAAAAAATTTGAAATTGTTTTATGCAGTAAATTAACTGATTGCATTAACTACATTATCATTAACTACTACAGTAACTTTAAATTGTTATTACTAAATACTTAATTGCTAACTAATTTCTATTTACTAATTATCTAATTAATGTTCTTGTATTCATTTATTCATTTATCAGTTAATATTAATTGTTTGCAGATGTTTGAGAGAGAGCAGAAGAGAGAGAAGATTTTAGAGTCGAGACACAGAGAGCTAAAGTTGAAAGAGAGAACGAAAAGTCAGCTAGATAAAACGCCTGATATCAGAGTAATTAATTAATTAAATAATTAATTAATTAAGTTATTACATGTAAAGATTACAATAAATTCTGAACTCGTATTTAACTCAGTAGAAAAAATCTTAATGTATACATAACTCAATGCAATACAAACTTGTATTAACTTGTATCAACTACAGAAATAAAGTTGTATTTAACTTGTATTTAATTTGTATTTAACTTGTATTTAACTTCTATTTAACTTCTATTTAACCTGTATTTAACCATAGAAATAACGCCTTATATTTCTCTCTATATTTTCTGTTTTTATTATCATCTTTTAGGATGATAATGATAACAAAAATGATGATAAAAAAGAGAAAGATGATGATGAAGAGGATCCTATTGCTAAAGCGGAAAGAGAATTCTTTCAGATAATAGAGGCGGAAAAAGCCAAGAGGGATAAGGATGCCACTAAAAAAGCCCAAATAGAACTTGATGTGGAAGAAAAGCACGATAAAGGAAAGGTGGTAACACTGCTTAAAATTCATTGAAATTAATTAATTAATTTTTCTTTAATAATATAATTAATACAATTTAATTCATCAATTTCTCTTAATAATTTTATTAATACATAAATTTAATAATATTATATTTTTAAATAATCGAGATTATATTATTTAATAATATAATCTGATTTAATAATGCAGATAATATTATGATTTATTAATATAATAATATATTACTTAATAATATAACAAAGCAATTTAATAATATCAATAAATCGATCATTTTTTAGATATTAAACATTTTTAATATTTTTGCAGGCGTCGCCAATTTTAGAGGGCGACGAGACCCTGGCGAATGGGGAAGAGGTAGGGGGTCATTTTTTTATTGAATCTGCAGACACTTGACAGTTTTCACGATAAGCCTTCTTTGTATTTGATTCTACACATACTTGACTTAAATTTAACGATAAACCTTTATGCATAAAATATATAACATGCATAATATTAATATATATTTGTTATAAAATATTCTAATTTACAGGCGGGAAAAGAAATCGATCAGAATGACGTAACGAACGGTGACGTTGACAATTATGACGTCATCGATGATCAAAACGAAGAATAATGACGTCAGCAATCTATATTCAACCGCAAGCGTTTTGTGCGCAGAATTGACTTTTGAACGTCTTGTATTATTTTTGTTTTATTAAATCAGTATTTAATTACCTAAAATCTTGTTGAAATTAGTTCTCTTAAATTATAATGTTTACGTCATTGGATGAATTATTCATTTATTTGGAATTTATGCAAAAATAAATTTGCTAAAATAGAGAGAAAGAGAAAATCAAAAGAAAATCAAATAAAAATTGTTTTTTTTGCAAATTCTTAACTGAGTGTAGCGTTGGTATTTTAGTCAAAATAAAAAATACTGTTAAACTGATGTTCAAGTCAATCAATTTTTAAACGATTTAGCACTTGTGGGGAAACCCCCCCCCCCCAATTGGAGGTCATTTTTTGTAATGTTATAAATGTGAGTGAATCCCCCCTTTCCCCCCTTGGATACATGTATTTAGAGACCAAATACATGCAATTTTGACTGACAACCAAAAATATTCTTTTCAAATTTTGTAGGCACCACCACCCACACCTCAAATTTCAATTCCCGTCACTACTTTTAGCGCAGTGCAAGCATTATAACATACATCTGTTTTTTATCTTAAATTGTATTTCAGTCTAGGCTACAATATCAGCTCTTGAGAAGAGCTGATATTGTAGAATATATAAATATTGTAGAAAATATAAATATTGTAGAAAATATAAAATAAGCTAAAAACCAGAGAGATTTGAATTATCAAAGTCTATTTTTTCTAAATACAGTATATCTATTAAAGTTTAACACGTAGATGTTTATAGTTTTGTAGATGTTTTCTGCATACATTTATAAAATAGACATTGATTGAGTTTATAATGATATGATCAATTTACAGCTAATTCTTGACTAAAGTCCAACTCTGCGTTGAAATATGAAACGACTTTTACTTTGTATTTCATTTTATCAGTACTTAATTACTTATATAGTTATTACTAATTAAGTAAGTATTATTTAATGTAATTACTAGTTAATTAAATAATGCCTTGTTTACTAAGTTAATTAATTCGGTAATTAATTAGGACTGCATGTTTTTGTATTTAGAAAACATTAATAAATTCTATTATTCTTTCAATTTATATTAAAATCTAAACTATTGACTTAAAATTTTTTGGTTAAAAAATTATAACTGGAGATGTCCCCTCTTAGAATAACTGAAATCAGCCCACCAAACTTTTAATCCACCCCCCCCCCCCGGCCCCCCTAAAATGTAACACCATCTGAAATCCATAAATAAATTTTATTAATATTACAATACTTCACATCGGAGGCGTTTTTTATAAAGTAATACATTTGTACATTTAATCACTTTATTCGCTTATATTTAAGTTACTTAATCGAGGGTGCATATAAATTTGGGGTTAGGGGAGCCGAGGGTGTGGGGGGGGGGGGGATAAACGACTAATAGTTAAAAAAGTGAAAAAATATATTAAATGATTTTAACACTATAATACTATTATAATACAAATATAATTACACAAAATGCAACGCCCCCCACCCCCTATCCAGGTGCCCCCTAAAAGGGATGGATAACTTTTTTTAGATAAATTAATAGAAGCGTAGAGCTTATTTAAATAGTTTTAAATTCTAATATGACGTTTTTATTACGTAATTTTAGTTAGTCATTATTACGTCATTTATCGCTACGTTACGTCATAAATGACGTCACCGCGCGTATGGCGCGTATACGATGACGGCTACAAAGTGCGTAGTATGACGTCGGAGGACACGCACATTATACAAGACTGGTTCCAAACCCTGGGCGTCATATCCAGGTGAGACTTAATTAATTAATTAATTAATTAAAAAACATATTAATTAATATTTAGAGCAATTAATTAATGCATTAATTACAAAATCAATGCAAAAATTACAGAAATATTTTATTTTTCAGACACGACTTAAACATAGCCCTGGGGTGCTTCCCCCCCGACGATCCTGGCTTCTACGTGGGGGAGTGGGGGGGTAGGGTGGTGGCGTCAGTCCTTAGGGTAGCCTGGGGGGGCGGTATTATGTACGGGTCGATGTATTTTGTGGACAAAGACTTTAGAGGCCTGGGGTTCGGAACCCGGTAAAATTATGTTATATAGTCAAGGCTCGTTAGAGAAGTGGTTAGAGCGCTGGACTCGGACGCGACAGGTCCAGGTTTAAATCTCGGATAGATTACTATCCTATTACTATAGATTTCTCTAACTTGCTGCACCCTTTAGCAAGACGCTTAAATTGATAGCTACATCTGAGAAACCATTCATATAATAAGGTAATCCAGACGTTAAACTTGCTGCACCCTTTAATAAAACGTTAAACCTTAACCCTATAGTATTCTACAGACTAAGAGATGACGTAGCCAGAAGTCACGTGGGAGGGAACTTATTATGCATTGACGCAACGACGGGTAAAGTTTCAGAAGATAACGAAAAAAAGTTTAGCTACTCAAAATCTGGATACCAAACAATTAGACTTGAAACTGTAGCCAGGGGGGGCTACGAGCCCCTTTCAAAATGCGAAGGGGTCAAATTCGTTAAAGTAGGCCCCCGGTTTTATAAATTTAAAATTTTTACGTATATTGTATAGTTTTTATGCTTTAAACTTGTTTGATATTTTTAATATTGTAATGTAATTATATTGTTATTACACCGTTTCTTATTAATTTATTAGATTTATGTATTCATTATAATTATGTAATTATGTAATTATGTAATTATGTAATTATGTAATTATGTAATTATGTAATTACTTAAATATTCTACGAATTAAAACGATGTTCTTTAATTTAAAAAATTAGGTCTATTTATAAATTAAACCATTTTTTATTATTTCAGATTTATAATTTATAATTTAATGATTCTTAAAATCGGTAGAATTAATAAAATAATTTATACTAGCTCTAAATAAAAGTTGTATTTAACGTTATATTTAATTTAAAAATAATTTGTCATATTTTAATAATAAATTATATTTAAATAATATATTATATTTAAGTTAAGCAAATATTTCAGTGCTCAGATATTCCCCTGTCCTCAATTTTGGAATACGATCGAAAATGCTTCATATCTTCTGATAACTCTAATCCAAGAAATGAACTTATCCGCCAATGGATAGCTATCCCTGATGGTACCGCATACGTAGCCGTTGATAGCGCATTAGATAAGGTCGTCGGATACGGAACCAGGAGACCGTGTATCGAACCCGCGACGCATCACATAGGGCCTCTGTACGCCGATAGCTACCACTTGGCAGAGAATTTATTGAATTTATTGTGTGAGGGGGTCGTGGGGCAAACTGTTGTAATTCACATCAGGTAGTAAATTCGTCTTAAATTTAAAAATTAAAATTTATTATGCGTTTTAAACGTTTGGATTATAAATTTAACTTGTGGGGGGAATTAACCAATTAAAGCGGATGGGAGGGGGAACCTTATACTGTCACAGCCCCTGTAGTGTATATGCGAAATATTACCCCCCCCCCTTCTCCTAACTGTATACTACCCCAATAGTATTCATTAGTGTGTAGGGGAGGGAGTTAACTACTGTATTTTTATTTGTTAAAAACTAATAACATAACTTTTGGGACAGTTTCCCAAGACACTTTTTAACTTTTCAATGTGTAAATGCTTGAATGTGCTTGGGCAAACTATTAACTTTCTGTGTACTGTAAATTAATAGTATTACAATAACATTATTATTTTTGCTATAAAGAGGGGACGGTGGGGGGGGGGTGATAACCCTTTAGAACTCCCAGCTATTGTATAGTAATAAATACTACCCCCCCCCCCCCAACTATAAACATAGAAAATTACATTTTATTTTTGCAAAGTTGATTTTGTATTATAATAATCTAATTTATATAAATTCAATAACGCTTAAAATGTCTATATATTTTGGTACAATTTTTTTCAGGGAGTCGCATGGGGGGGCCGTGGATTTGGTGGAGAAATTTCATTTTCGTAAAGTTTTCGCTCTAGACAGAATGTACTTGAATTTCGCTACAAATCAACCAGATTCGAATTCTCAAGTTTTTGCTCTAACCAGTATAGACATTTGCGGGTTTTAAGTTCAAAATGTATCAAATTATAAGTTAAAAAATGTGTAAGCTTAAAAAAGACGGAGAGGGATAACGATAGGGAGGGGCAGTGGCATAGTCAGCGCTTCACTAAGGGGGGGGGTGGTTGTGATAAAAATTAATTGATGATATTTTTAGGGTATCACTCAATTTTTGGTTTTCGCAGAGAAGCTAAATTTCACAAATTCGTCTCAAGGAAGGACATGAATAAACTGACACAATTAACACTACAAAAAATTATTTTGTGTTTCCGATTTGGGCGTTATAACATCCATCCCCCCTTGCCTATATCACAGCTGAGACATACATACATAACTCTTCCGCTGACGACCGTTTTTAGGCCGTTTTTGGCAACGCAACAATTATAATTTTGTTAAATTTTTAAGCCAAATGTTTACGAAATCTATTCAACTGAATATAATACATTATCTGCTTATAATAAAAACGAAAATTGATTTATCTACAGTGTGGTCCATTATAAATAGACCATAAAACATTTCTATTATACGATTTAATTACTTTTTGCATGATATACTACAAAGTGCTGAATTCGTTGATCTATTTATTATTTATTAGACAAAAACTGGTAGCGTAATAAAATAAATTATACGAGCGTCGTATTGAATGAGCTTTTCTATCCACCGGCTGCCGCAGCCAGGCAGTCGCAGCCCGTGATTTAAAGGTCAAAGTTGCCACTTTGAGATTTTGTAGAAAGATATAAATAAGATTATAAAGATCAAAAAGGTTAAGGTTAAGTTTAACGCCTGGCTTAACGTGTTATGTGATGTCTCAGACGTAGCTGTTAATTTAAGCGTCTTACTAAAGGGTGCAGCAAGTTATCTTGTCTGTATCTCTCTCTCCTTCTCTCTTGTTTATCTGTCAAAACTTTCTGTAACTTACGTATTAAGCTTAATAATATTAATTTATACAGTTTACTAGTATTATTTTATAACTAGTATATATATAACTAGAAAAACTTAAAAAGCATAAAATGGTAACCATGCTCTATATACTGTATACTACAAAATGGTAACGCAGTAAGTTAATTACATTGTTTATTAGAGGCCTACATTTAGACTATAGCTAAGGTTATCCTACATAGTTAGGATTATCTTTTATTTATCAATAGTAATATCTCTTATTTATCTAAACTATTATCCAGCATTTATTTGCATGATTATCTCGCATTTTTCTACGGTATAATATTATCTAGCGCTTATCTGCATAGTTTTTATATATGAAATGTTGATTGTGAAGGAAATAAAATGTTTACATATATACTAAACGATTCGTGTGTGCGGATAATAAACGGATAACGTGTTTGAATAATGAACAATTTACACGTTTAAACAATAAACTGTTTAAATTATTATATAGTCAATGGTTTCATATGTTAATTTATAAACGATTTAACTAATAAACGGTTTAACGAATAAACGGTTTAACTAACAAACGGTTTAACTAATAAACGGTTTATCCATGGAATCGCAACAGTGTATATTGATAGCTGTGGATTATGCCGTGGAATCTGAAGCAGCAGTCAAATGTTAGTGGAACTTTTAAAGTTTAATTTATTCATTTGCAAAACTAATACGAATATAAATGATGATACATCAATCGTAGAAGTTTTCTATTTTATACTAATTAGATGATACTTTATGATAATTAGATGTTAATTGGATGATAATTAGATGATAATTAGATGATAATTTATGATAATTAGATGATAATTTTATGTTAAATGGATGTTAAATATATGATAATTAATTAGATGCGAATTCGATGCTGATTGGATTATATAATAAGTTGCAATCAGTTCGCGTATAATCAGCTTACAAGCCTAAAGTTAGCTTATAGTTAACTTGAAGTTAGCTTATAGTTAGCTTATAGTTAGCTTATAGTTAGCTTATAATTATAATTAACTTAACAAGCAACTGGCTTATAAATAGCCAACAGTTAGCATTTATTGAACCTCTAATATATTTTCTAAATGTATTTTTTGTTAAATTTCAGTTTATATAAAGAGATTACACAGACCAGGCAATGTTGTCATTGTTGTCCATTGTGTTGACTTACCTAAGCCAGTCGATCTAAGCCAACGTACGCTGGCTTAATATCTATTTTTATTTATTTAATTATTAAATATAAATAAAGTATATAAAAAGTATATACATTATACACTGGCTCAGTATATAATGTAATGTAAAAATCAGCCCCGAACAAATCGACTACGACAAATCGCCCCGATAAATCGACCCCAATAAATCGGCCCCGACATTAAGTTCTTATTTAAACGTTTATTAAAATTAGTTAGTATATTTATTTCCAAACCAAATACATGTATCAATTAGAGTTAGAGTTGGAGTTAGGGTTAGGTTTAGGCTTTAAGTCAAGGTTTGGAATTAATAATTTATTAATAAATTATCAATTAAATATTTATTAATATTATTATTTAAACAGATCGTCAGAGAGGGCAAAGTTTTTTATCGAATCTCTGGCAAGAAGAGGAAACAAGAATAAAACTTTTAGAAACTAAACTCACTTTCTTGTTCCTTACCCACCAGGTCGACATTCTCTAAGCCATTTCTAAATATAGCTCAGCTAAAAATAGTCTTTCTATATATAGAATAGATCTGCTAATAAAACTGAATGTTTTTATTTTAATTGAATATTTTTCAATTCATAGTTTAATTTCAAACTATTAACTTTCTGTATATTTAATTATTGGTCAAGTCACATCAGCCTTTATTATAAATTAATGCTGATGTGACTTTAGTCTATATATTAACTTTTATATCGTTTTATTTTATCAAATTGCGTTGCTATATTTAAATAATAAAATTATATTAAATCTATTAAATCCATTTGATGAATTATAATAAATTAATAAATTATGATAATTAGATACCAGCTAGGCTACACGTTGTACTAGGCAAGCCGGCCCAGGAGATCGTCCGCGTGGCCCGGGCCGAGGGGGCCTCCCTCGTTGTGCTATCGTCCAGGGGGAGCCAGGGGATGGGGGCCACCCTAAGGTCCTTCGTAGGGGGCCTGGACGCCGGGGGCATCACGGGGACCGTGCTACGCTGTGCCCCGTGCCCCGTGGTGCTCTGTAGGGCGGATCCCAGGGTAGGGCATTTTTTTAGGGGCAGACTTTTTGGGGAAAATATTTTTCATTTTTTTTAAATAAAATACTTTACTAACATTTGTTGTATACATTTTAAATGTGAATGAAATTTTTCTTTCGGATTTATTTCTTTTTATTAATGAATTTCTTATATAATTATAATTAAGGTTGTCCAGGAGTCATTTAAACAACAGCGACAACGTTGCGCGTCTGCGGCGACCGTCGATGTTTTCGCGACGCGCCGCAAGCACCGTCACGCGTCCGCTGGCGACACGTTCGTCGCCCGCATACGACACAGCTTCGCCCTGGCGTCCGCCCATCGCGCGCTGCCCCTCAGGGTAGGGGGGACGGCTCTCGACGAAGGGGAGGAGGAGGCTGGCGGGGAGGATGATGTCGGCCCCCGCAACGGCTTGAGAGGGGGGAGAGAGGGAGGGAGCTAATGGGAGCTCCCTAATGGGAGCCACAGGGGCGGGGGTTGAAAGAATTTATGGAATGTTATATAAAATAAAAATCTATATGCATATATGTTTATATTTAATAAACTCAAAGACAAATATTTATGAAATATAAATGCCAATGCCCACCCTCCCGTATATTATATGCCCTGCCCCCTTCCATTTAATTAGACTTATATTACCTTAATAATATTGACAACTTTTCTCCCCTTATGAAAAAACATTCCCCACCCATCCCCCCTCCTTTGCTATAGATATGACAGATCCTATAGATTATAAGTATCCAGTATTCATTAGGCCTTTATAAAGCATTTATTAAATAAACCTCGACTTGCTGCGCTCTTTAGCAAGTTGCTTATTTCTGTAAATGTATCTTACAATTACAAGACATTGAACTTTAGCCTAATTTTGTTCCCGCCCCCTCCCGTC
>JAQIXG010002341.1:0-18000 GCA_034700105.1 Oconnorella tubifera | reverse complement strand
AAAGTCACATCAGCACAAATTTCAAACGCACGAAATAACGCAACAGTAACAATGACAATAGTAGTTCTAAAGTGCTGACAAAATAAAAGATCTAAGACTAGCCTACCTTGCTATCAACTCCACACCTGTCAGGTCCAAACATCAAAGTGTACGCAGATTTGTCATTCAGCTTAGTCTATAAATAACATAACATAACGTCATCATTATTATCATCATCATCATTGTCAACATCATCATTATTATCATGCTTTCTAATGTACCCTTCTACCAAACCTACTGATTCATCATAATGTACCCTTCTACCAAGCCTATCTTCCTGTTGTACCCTTCTCCCAAGCCTAATAATTCATCCAAATGTACCCTTCTCCCAAGTGTACTGATTCATCCAAATGTACCCTTCTACCAAGCCTATCTTCCCGTTTACCCTTCTTCCAAGCCTACTAATTCATTATAATGTACCCTTCTCCCAAGCCTACAATTCCTTCAAATGTACCCTTTTCCCAAGCTACAATATACTCACAAGATCAGTGCTGTCAGACTTAGAGAGCAGTTTAACGTACCCTCCCCCACACTCTTGTCCATTCTGAAACTTGACTTCATATCTGAAGAGAAAGAAATACTGAAAAAAATATTCATTTTACTTTATAGAAAGAAATATTTACAAAATTTAGATAAATTAGTATAACATTATTCAGGCAGACTTACAAAACATCACATTGCTCAGGCAGGTATATAAAACATATAGAACATCTTACTATTTAGGCAGATAAAGTAAACTTACAAGACATAATATGGTTTAGATAGAAATATATAAAAACTGACAAAACGTCTTATTGTTTAGGTAGATATATAAAAATGATAGAACATCAAACTGTTTAGGCAGTTACAAAACATCACATTGCGGAGACAGATATACGAGACTTACACAGTATCATATGATTGAGGCAGACACAAAACGTCTTATTGTTTAGATTAATATATAAATATACAAATCATCACATTGTTCAGGCAAATATATAAAATTTACAAAACGTCTTATTGTTCAGGTACATATATAAAACTGACAAAACGTCACATTGTTTAGGCAGACACACAAATGCTTACAAAACCTAACATCATCTAGAAGCATATGATAAACAATGATTTCAAAAAGTTCTTACCTTAGAGGCACATTATTTTTTTATCATTATTTCTTATTATTTATTTAACATTATTTCAATACTTTATTAAGTAAACATTTAATACCGAGGCTCTTATAGTAGAGGCGTATAATAGAAAAAAGAGAAGACCATTATATGAGAGGCATATCATAGAGGTAACAACTTTACAAAAGCTCATATATTAGAGGCATATAATAAAGATACTAACAGTTTTTGCGCAAACGCTTAAAGTAGAGGCGTATGGTTAAATATAAGTTATGACTTACTGAACAACAAAAGGTTTGCCAGTGAACTCATACGGCTTATTCAGCTTGGCTGATGCTGCGTGATGCTTCGCTTTAGACTGAAATATTAATTAATTAATTAGATAAAGAAATATTTGTTTGTTAGTTTAGTAATCAGAAATATAATTGTTTGTTAGTCGATCAGTCATTCAATCAGTCAAACAATCAGTCAATCAATCAGTCACACAGTCATCAGTCAATCAATCAGTCACTCAATCAGTCAATCAATCAGTCAGTCCCCTGACCACCCCCACACAAACCTTAAGGACTAGGCCTAGATCTTTCTGTAGAGGGTTGTCCACGGGCTCCTCTATCCCCCACTTACCTAGAAAAAAAAATGTGATACAAAAACACGATACAGTTAAGCTAAATCATTTTTAAAACCGTATAATTAGAGTTATTGCATTAAAGTATTTACGTCAAATAAAAAATATATTCATATAATACAAATATATCAGTCCATCATACTGGTATAGAATTAATATATATATTCATTAATAAAATTAATCAGCAAAATAAATAAATAAATTACTTAATACAATATATATGCATATATTTATTAATAATATCAATTAATTACGTAATTAATATAATTAATTAATTAATTACATAATTACCCACCGTCATACTTGGCTATAGCCTCATCAGCGCCGTCTTTTTTAGCCTGAGATATGACCCATCTACAGAAATAACAGGCTCGGGAGAAGGGTACATACTAATTAATTCTTAATATGTTGATTGATTGATCGATTGATTGAATAACAGATTGATTAAGCAAATTGAATAATGTGACACGACGAATAGAGTCAGACTGTAAGTTCTTAGAGTTAGGGTTGGAATTGGGGTTAAGTTTTGTTTGAAATAACGGTTAGCAGTAGATTTGGGGTTAAGTTTAGGGTTGGAGTTGAGTTATAATTGCTAAATGAAACATCGGGGTACCACTGATTGATTATTATTGGTATCATTGATAGATTTATTGTCACTAAATATACAAGTACTCAGATATACAGATATAAACACAGACAGACAGATATACACATATACAGATAGATAGACAGATATTCAGATTGATATACAGATAGACATACAGATAGATATACAGATAGACATACAGATAGATATACATATAGATATAGATATACAGACACACAGATATACAGTCTATATACCTTTTATCAAAGTCTGCCTCAGAAATGAACGCCTCAGAGAAGTAAGCGTTGGACGCAGGGACAGGGGGAGAGTAGAATGGCTGAGAGGATATATAACAAAACAGACGCAAGTTAGCGAGATAACAAATCATAAATTATTATATAAAATAGTAACTTGTTGCACCCTTTAATACAATAAATAACACAATAATGACTTTATATTTTAATGTATTTTATCGATGTGAATTTAGAGAAACAAAACGATTAATTTGATCAAATACATATGTAAAGATTATACATTCATTTACTAATTGAACTTGTTGCACCCTTTAGTAGAACAAAAAGGCTGAAAAAATATTAAATAAACACAAAGTGGTCAAGCGGTAGATAACTCTGGTGACAACAAGTCCGGGTTTGATTCCTGTAAACACTCTATCGATAACTTGCTGCACCCTTTAGTAGGACGCTTAAATTGACAAATATGTCTGAGACATCGTTTGTATAATACAGTAATTAAGATGTTAAACTTAACTTGCTGCACCCGTTAGTAAGACGCTTATATTAACATCTATAAGAGCTTCAGACATAAACACAAAATCAGTAACATAATAACATAATATAGCAAAACATTAGCACAGAACATAATACAGTACTCAATATAATAACATAAAACAGTAACATAAAAAGACACATAACACATTTACGTAATAACAAGAAACAAAAAATCATAATCATAATAACATAATCCGTTCCAAAATTTCGAAAATTAAATTTAACAAATCTTTCCAATACCCTTTCTCTAGGTCTGGGTGGCTCCTCACTTGGCCCTTCATCGTCATCATGCACTTCTGACCCCCCCATGTCTTCATCAAACCCCTCATCATGATCAATATCATGATCATCATGATCATGCTCATGTCCATCATGATGATGGTGCCCATGATCATGGTCATGATGGTGGTCATGCGCATGATCATGGTCATGTCCATGCTCATGATCATGATCGCCATGACCAAAGACAGAGAGAAAAGTTATGACTAGAAGAAACGCAAATAGAAACGTCTTCGACCGCATTTTAGATGTTTAAGATTGTTGTTGTCTGAAAGATTAAAAGATTTGGATTTAAACAGCGATTAAATAAGAATTGAATAGAATTAATGACATTTATAAAGAAGTAAATTAATGCTAATATATATTAAATAAGTACAAAACTAAATTTTTTTTAATTTGTTTTAGTCATAATAAATATTAATTAAGTATAATAGTAATGTTATAAACATTTTTGACTATAAACAAACAATATATTTAATAGGTTAACTAATTTAATAATAAAAGGTTAATAAGTAACTAATGACAATTCATTATTAGTAAAATGCAAATTGAAATGTAAGAATTTACTCATAAAAGAATGTATTATTGTCACAGACAGTAACCAGATTAAATACAATTAAGCCAATAATACAAAACTCTCAATAACAATCGACCAATGGGGACAGAACTAAAATAAAATGCTAATTTTTGTATCATTTAAAACTTTTACGACCGAAAAATCCGCCTTTTATGCAATACAGAAACTCTGACCGGCACCCAACAAATGATCAAATTTTAGATTTAACTGCTTTTCTCACTAAATGTGTCCCTTCACAAAGATAAAATAAACATTCCTAAATCTTCCCCCGTCGCCTAACTCTAAAAATTAAGCAAAAATGTAAAAAAATCATTTTTTTCTCAAATTTTGTCGTTTTTTCACTGAGCGATAATATAATTAATTTCTAATAAAAACCAAAACTTAATAATTTTTCGCTTTTAACATAAAAAATTCAACAGCATTTTAGTAAAATAAAAATATATCACTCTACAAATTAAACTAAAATAAGAAAAATAAAGAAAAATAAAATAAAAAATAAAAAATGAAAAAATAAAAAACATTTTCTATTACAATGCAAAGACTGGGATGGAAATGACGTCATCTACGTGTAGCTCTCTGATTGGCTGAGCTAAATATAGACATTGAGCTTTGACCTTAGTCTAAATCTACACGACCTTCCCTCATTACAATGTCGATTGGTAATTTGAGACAGAATTAGGAATTAAATTCTCTGAATAGACGATCTTAGCGGTTGACTCAGCCGTTCGCTATGGTAGAAACGAGTACCAGTTTTATAGTGGGGAATTAGAATAGACGGATGAGTTGAATTGAATGCGTGTGATAATTATCACGTGTTGTCAGGGATTTCAGCATCAACGGCAAATTAAGACTAACGTCAGATTTATAAGTCAAAGAAAATAAAAGAAAGCTTAAAAGTTCAAAGCCAAGGCCAAGACCAAGACTTTGAAAAATTTCGAAGCCAAAGCCGAGTATTTTGATGAAGGCCAAGATCAAAATTTGATCTAATGACAAAATTAGTAATTTTACTCAACAAAAACTACATTATTAATATAAATCCTATAATATGACACTCAATCTAATGATAAAATAATAATATAACGAACAATAACATGTAATCATACATGTAGTTTTGTGTCAGGAAATATTTCGTTATCGGTCTCAGTCCTTGGCCTCGCTGATGTCAAGGTTAAGGACTTTTAATCAAAGCCAAGACCTTGGACTTACTCAACACCAGGACTTAGTTTAAGACCAAGTACTTAGCGTTTAAGACCAAGTACTTAGCGTTTAAGACCAAGTACTTAGCGTTTAAGACCAAGTACTTAGCGTTTAAGATCAAGTACTTAGCGTTTAAGACCAAGTACTTGTACATAGCGTTTAAGGCCAAGTAATTAGCTTTTAAGACCAAGAAATTAGCGTTTAAGACCAAGTACTTAGCGTTTAAGGCCAAGGCTAAGACCAAGGTCACTAGATCACGAGGTCAAAACTTTGAAACGAGATCTTCCAGATCTTCACGTATCTCAAAATTACTAAGACCATTTCGTTGCAAACAACAAGTATGTTTCAATTGATGGTATATGCCTCATCAATGCTTTGCTAGCTTGTGAATGCTGTTTCAAATGCTAGCACTTAATAACAATTACTGCATAATGTAGGCCTATAACTGCCTGAAAATTGTTTTCTCATAATTATATAATTAATTAAACTTACTCTTGTGCTACTCTTAGTGAACTATTACAAGCACATTGGGTCACTACCCCCCCCCCCTCCCCTCTCATTTATCTATAAGTCTTGATTGTTATAATAGGGTAGATGATGTTGATGATGAAAGATATGATTTTCTAAAAATAATTCTACATATAATAAAGTAAGCCCATATAGAAACATTACATCTATCATTACATCTCTCTAACCGTCTGTTTGTCTCTCTGCTTGTCTTTCTAACCGACCATCCGTATATCTCTCTGTCACTCTATCTGTCTTTATGTGTATCAATGTCTTTATCCCTCTCTTTGTTTTGCTTGTCTCTCGCATTTTTTGTATCTCTTGCTCTCTATTTTTCCTTTTATCTTTAATATTATGTCTGTCTGTCTTTGTCTCATATTTTTCTGTCTGTTTGTCTGTCTCTTCGTCTCTACTAACAGTTATATCATTTTCTACACGAAGGCATATGGAAGTTATATGATTATAATTTTCAATCTACAAGCAGTACTGTAAAATATCTTGTTATTTTATTATAATGTACTTTTTCTGTATTATAGACCTATTTACTATTATTTTATTCTCTGATTTATTTAATCATTAAAAGCTTGATGTGGAATTCTAAGAAATACAGTTTTGGGATTTTGTCTCTTTTTGCATTCGCTTCAGTCTTGTACGCAGGTTGGAATTTATTTCTTCAATTATTATTTCTAAATTGTAGTAATTTTATGCTGTTAAATAAGAATCAGTCAACAAATTAATCGATTAACAAATAAATCAGCTAATCGCAATCAACTATTAATGAATCGATTAATTTAGAGTTAAATGAATCAACTATTCAATCGACCAATCAATCGATCAATGAACGATTAATTAATTGATTAATTAATGAATCAATAAGCAAAAAAATCAACTAATCAATAAATTATTAATAAATCAATTAATTTTTAGTTAAATTAATAAATCTTCAGTCAATTAATCAATCAATTGTTTCGTAATATATGCAAATGACTTAGTTTTTCTTTCTGATGTTTCAGACAAAAAAGAAAAAACAGAAAAAGGAAAAGTCTCTGGTAGGCCTATTGTTAATTCTACATTTGTGTGAATAAAATATTTATATTAAAGTCAGTCGGTCAGTCGGTCAGTCAGTCGGTCAGTCAGTCGATCGGTCAGTCAGTCGGTCAGTCAGTAAGTCAGTCGGTCAGTCGGTGAGTCGGTGTATCGGTCAGTCGGTCAGTCAGTCAGTCAGTCGGTTAGTCGGTCAGTCGGAAAGTCAGTCAGTCAGTCAGTCTGTCGGTCTGTCGGTCGGTCGGTCGGTCGGTCGGTCGGTCGGTCGGTCAGTTAGTAATATTTAATCAATAATCAAAAATTCACTCTGCATTCATTATCTATTTACATCTATAGGCATTATTTAGCGAGCAGTATATTTGGTCCAAGCATCTAACATCTAGATGTTCAATATGTGTCTGTTATGTATTCACTATTGACGTATTCTTCATGTATTCACTATTGATGTATTCTCTATGTATTCACGACTAACATATTAGCAATGTATTCGCTATTGACATAGGTATCTGAATGTATCCATTGACAGATACAATGAATGATGAGAGACGGCTGATGGATACTATATTTGAGGGCTATGATAAGAGAACGAGACCGCTTAGAGACAGCAATACCACACTGACTGTGTCCATGCAGTACTGGCTGGTTAACATTAACGACCTTGTGCGATCTATCTCTTTTTTACTTTATACTTTTAAATGTCACTGAATTAATTTAATTTATGAAAATTTAAATTAATATTCGTTAATAAATGCCTCGCTAAAGAGTGTAGCAAGTTGAAAGAGTTAGCCAAACGTTTAGATTGTGTTTATAAATAATAAATTGAATTAAGCGTCTAAAGGGTGCGGCAAGTGATGGAGTCCAAGTACAGAGACTCTGATATCTGTTGAATTAAGCGTCTTACTAAAGGGTGCAACAGTTGATAAAGTCCAAGTCAGAGACTCTGATAGCTGTTGAATTAAGCGTCTTGCTAAAGGGTGCAGCAAGTGATGGAGTCCAAGTACAGAGACTCTGATAGTTGTTGAATTAAGCGTCTTACTAAAGGGTGCAGCAATTGATGGAGTCTACGTACAGAGGCTCTGATAGTTGTTGAATTACCGGGTAAGCATCTATTAAAAGTTGCAGATAAATTACTAAAGGCTGCAACAAGTAACAGAATAAGTTTGCCAATGTAGGCTGGCCTATACCATTTAGTTATATTTCTTCGTTTCTTACAGAATGAACGCCTTCAGCAGTTGGAAACTGTTGGCTGGATAGAACTAGTAAGTATGCAACATGTTTCCTCTTATGAATATAACAACGTATTAAGGGTTCACATTTGGTTTCCCCCCCCCCCCCTCCCATTCGTTATAAAAGAAAACTTATTTACGACGCTGCGTGAAACGTCAAGTGTTCACTCGTCACTTGTTTGTTATATTATAGGCCTAAAAGCAATATATTGATTCACCTTTTGTGCTGATGTGACATAAAGTAATTAAGAAAGTGTTTTATTTGAAACTGCAGACCTTAAATTGTTAAGTAGGCCTATTGATTGTATACCTTCTATCAATAACTACACTATATAATCAGCATGAAAGTCAATGATGAACACCCCCCCCCCCCCTCTCACACACTCTCTCTCTCGCTCTCTCTCTCTCTCTCTCTCTCTCTCTCTCTCTCTCTCTCTCTTTCTCTCCACATAAAAGCATCCATTAGCACCTACAATAAGCATCAACACGTGCTTATAAAGACCTTGTTCATAAATACCCGGATGTTTGATGAACAATAGCCTATGGTACGGCTAAGCGTTCATCGTCTATTATAAAGCATTAGATGAACGCTTTAGTAAAAAGCAGCTTATTTCAATAACTTAACGACTTTTAAAGCAAAGCTTTTAAAGGAGAAGTCAATCGTTTATAGCTTGATAGGTCTATTATTTATTGTGATCACAAATCGATGAATTTTATTATGATTATGTGAAAATATGTCAATATTTGATAGTGCATTGACATATTTATTTCACTTTAATGTATCTTGTATTATTTTAAGTTTAAAAATATAAATATGTTTTAACAATTTTATTGAAAGTTATCCATTCTGGGAGAGCTAACAATTATTTCTAAATCGTATATAAAATATCAGTAAAATCTGTAACAATTTTAGATATAACTCAAGTTTTCTTAAATGGACCAAATATCATATGACACTTTAATATGAATACAGCACTTGGATTAGTACAGTGACATAATCAGGATTTTACTAAAAGAGGGGGATGGTTGACCTTTTTAAGGTTATCACTGAATTTTTGATCTCTGGTCTCTGCAAGTTGTAATGTATTCAACTATAAATGTTTCACAAAATCTGGGCAATTTTTCACAATCTTTACTAGTTTTCAGAAACTTTATGTTTTTACTACTAAATTGACATCATTCACGTTTTTTACCTAAAATGAGGGGTGTTGTGGGGTTACAACTCTGCCCCAATTTGTTACACCATTTATCGGGTAAATTAGCTAGTGCAATAAAAGTTTATTAGTTAATATTAGTATTTAAATTTGTTAAATTAACAGTTACGATCTATATACGTTTGTATATTAAATTTTCTATTCAACTTACATTTAATTGATATAACAGAACAAGGTTCTGTAGAGAATTGGTGAGAGCCCTGGAATCGATATAGATAGGTCGAGATAGATTTTTCGAATACCGGATCCATAGCTCAATATTATCTCTAATTCTCTCTATCTTTTGAAAACTAGTAAGACGTTAAATAGAAGCTATGTCTGAGACATCGTTCATATAATACGGTAATACAGACGTTAAACTTAATACCTTATTATAAAATCTATAAAGTATATACTAGTAATTTGTTAGTTACATCATACTTACATGTTTTATATAGGAATGGAAGGACGAGTTTCTAAGTTGGAATGAGACTGAATACGGAGGTCTTGATTACATTGTAGTCAGTATGACTGAAATATGGTACCCAGATATAGTCATCAGAAATAGGTAAAGTGCTCAAGGGCGCAGCAAGCAAAAGTTGAGCTTATTGTTTATTTAACATTAGTTATATATGTTTTTTGAGCAATTTTTTATAGAGTGAAGTGCTAAACTAACTTTTGCCCATAATTTTATGCATTAGCCAGAACCAAATTCTCTCACTGAATCAGCTACTCTTTAACTTTATCTTGTCATTATTTCAATATTGATGTTATATAATTGGATTTAGTTGATTTTATAACATGTAGAGATGTAGTAATAGTTTTTATTATGCATATTTCTATTATTAGTCTATTTTCATATTTTCTCAATTTTTATAATTTTCACAATTTTTTTCAGTATAAATGAGATCTATGGAGATATTCTTGACTATAAAAAGTTTCGCACCCTTCTCTATTCCGACGGCACTGTCAGTTTCTTTACTTCCGGTGGAGTAACTACTTCCTGTGTCATTGACTTGACCTACTTTCCCTTTGACCTACAATCTTGCTATTTACAATTCGACAGCTGGACATATTCTAATGGACAGGTTTTGAAAATTATTAGTAATTTTATTTTATATCATTAAGCTTCACTTCAAAAAAATTCATTCAAATTTATACTTGGCGCTTGCCCCTCCTCCCCCCGTCATTCCCAAAGAAAAATTAATTCTTGCATATTACTTAAATACTGTATAACCTTTCTTTAACAGTTTAACCTTAATAGCTGACCTCGACCTATGTGTTAACTTAACTGGGGTCGTTACCTGTGAACATATACTTTACACATATTAGCGATTTAACTTTCTTTGATAATACCGGTCTGTAGAGCTTTTATCAGTTAACATTAACTGTTAACCTGTAGTTAATCTAAGTCTTTATAATACGTATTAACGGTTTAACTTTGTCTATTTAACTCAAGTCTCCTTAACACTTTTTTTAACAATTTATCATTACCGTTAACCATTAACATTTAGTTCAAGATTTATAACCGTTTAACCTTAGCCGTTAACCTCCAGATGTCTTCTTTGACAGCTTAATTTTAACTGTTAATCAATAACTCTACTTAACCCTTTTTTAACAGTTGAAGTTTAACTCTTAACCTCGAACTTTACTTAATCGTTTTTTTAGCAATTTAACCTTAACCCTTAATCTCCAGATATATATAACTCTTTAACAATTTTATCTTAGCCTTAGATTCCAGATGTATTTAACCCTTTTTTTAGCAATTGAACGTTAACTATTAACTACCAGGTCTACTTAACCAACCTCTCTGACACCATAGACACCAGCCTCTACCGTCCCAACGGTCAGTGGAACCTCATGGGCACAGAGGTCAGGGTCAACGCCGAGGACTCTGCCGGGGAGTGGTACAAGGAGATGAAGTTCCTCATTCACCTGAAGCGCAAGCCAGCCTACTACGGGACGACCCTGGTGATGCCCTGCGCCATGATGTCTGTCATGGTGCTCATCGTGTTCCTCCTCCCAGCAGAGGCTGATGAGAAGATCTCTCTCAGCGCCACCATGTTGCTGTCTTTCTCAGTGTTTCAGCTGTTGATTGTTAATATAATGCCTCAGACGTCGGATTATACGCCCATTATGAGTAAGGGCATATACTGCTTTTATATACTTCTTTGTATATGTGTAAGTGTACTGCTAAATGTTTTCCCCTAATGGATTGTTTGCAAAGTCATAGCATACAGGCACAATCTTTTCTTAAAAAAAACTCAGCAATTTTCTTTTGAAGATATATAGCAGAAATATGTATTGCGATGCGGTACAATGCTTTGACGATGCTTAACATTAGTTTGCCTGAATATACTCCATTTTGTACCATATGAGATCCATTTTTGTCCGGGTACCGTATGTTATTTACAAGTCTATCACATGCAATTAATTCTATTTAAGTCGTTTTCCTTCTTGTTTTCTTATTTCATACCGCTTTAGAAATGTTATACTTTCAGCGATCTACCTCCTAACAGTCATGGTAATAGCAGCCATGTCCCTACTCTCCACTGTCCTAGTCCTACGTCTCTACCACCACGCTTCCGCCACCCCTCCCCCCTGGCTACAAAAACTCGCCCTTAAAATCCTCGCTCCAATTCTCTGCATAACGCCCCACTCAAGAAATGACGTCCAAATCTCCGACGAGTCCCAAGAGAAACCTCCGCCAAAAATGCTGCACATCCAGAGAAATAACTTCCAGATGATGATGGAGAGCACAGCGGGAGGATTAAATGTTGGTTTTGCTGAGATCTTGGGAGCCCAGTTTGCGGCCCAGATTCAGGAGATTCTCATCTCAATCAGGGCCTTGACGAGGGGCATAAATGGCAAGCTGGAGACGAGGGTAAAGCATCACAAACAGGAAAAGATTTGGCATGATATTGCGAGAGTGTTTGACCGGGTGTTTCTGGTTTTCTACCTGGTGGTGACTTGCCTGGTGTGTGTTGTGCTTCTGGGAGTTTGTCCTTTGGCTGGGCCAAAGACATCAGAGCCTATACCGACAGACTAGGGCAACAGGATGGCAGGGCTTGTATGTGGCTTGTGTCAATTCAACACAGACAATAAACTGCATGTATAGAATTAGTCATTTGACTCTTAACCCAGTGAAATTAATATTTTTTAAGGAATTGCATGAAGGGCAAGCATGTGTGAAACTTCACACATCACTTTGTTTTATAAAGTAAAAAGCGAAAAAAATAAAATAAGAGATAGATTGATAGAATTTATTTTATTTTCTGAGATTATTGTATTTTGTGACTATGAGACAATTTTAAGATTTGTTATTGAATTAGATTTTAGTTTTAGGAACTGTTGTGAGTTGACTGAAGGTATAATTTGGATGATACGATTCTTATCACTGCATTCAATTGCGAACTATTTACTTTAAAAAACTTTAAATCACTTTTGGATGGTTTTAAATAGCATATTAAATATCCCTAAATCACCTTAGATCACTTTAGATCACTCTAAGTTGCATTTTTTCATTAAAGTGTTTTGCACTTCAAAACACTTTATATCTAAATTCATAATTATCACAGATTATATTAATAGCATATTAATCACATTATAAGATCACTTTAGATCAGTTGAAATTATTTCGTATTAAAATCATGTTAGATCAGTTTAAATTACTCTAAATCTAAATTCAGTAATATCACTGATTATATTGTTTATTATGTACCAACATTTTATAAGATAACAGAATGGCTCGCAACATTTCGCGACTCCGGGACCGCTTGCACTTTTTAGTGTCTTTATATAATAGGGGCCACGACTGAAAATTGTAGCACTGATACTCTATCCCATATGGCTTAATTTGAGTTCCTGTAAATTTGTATGAAATAATAGTACAAACAGCATCTATTCTAAAACCAAATCGATAAAAACTTCATGTTTTCTGCAATTTATAAAGATTTAAAATAGAATAAATAATAAAAGATCGAGAGTTATTAAGAGTTAAAAATACATTACATTTTATGAAAAAAATGATTTTAACGTTAAAAAGTCAGCACATTTTTGGGGAAAAATTTCCCTTCCCCCCCCCTCCTGCTTTCATTTTGCCAAAAATTAGCCCATATTTAGAAATAAACTAATTTTTCATTTCGGATGTGCCTACTTTTTATTAAATAATTGACTAAATTAACAATAGTTCGAGGCATTAGATTTATGATTTAATTAAATGCATTACTTAATAATCTTGAACTATCGTATATATATAGGCCACTATTTAGTAGGAGTGAAAGTGAAAATAAGATGATTAGAATCGAGATAAAATAAATATCAAAAAACCGTGACAGCCAATTTTTATTTCACCAGGGGCCGCCAAACGTTTAGTGCCGGCTCTTTAGTTTGGGCAATGCACCAGTACCGGTAAGGCCCTGGTGGCCCTGACAAAGTGGTGTCAGTTTTTTGCAACTGTTTTTAGAGGTTCTATGTTTAGGTGGGCCCCTTAATTAATGAAACAATAATTTTATAATTTATTATAATAATAATTTAACATTACTGACTATAGTCAGTAATGTTAAAAATGTGTCGAAACATTTTAGTCAAAAATTAAACGTCTCTACTGCAATCGTGGCTTGTGTCTGAAATGAAAGGGACCAACCAAAAGCTATGCATACATGTCTTGCCTTATCATTGATTATATCGCGTTTGCTGATTCGCTGGTCGAGATGTAAAGTCGAATCTTATTCGTGGATAAAATACTTTTCGCACTATAATAGGTTGCAGATGAAAATAACCTGTATACGTCAGAATAAAGTTTACTAAATAAGAGAAGTATTTCATTTATCGTCAGTTCCAGCAACAGTTTGATATCAAAACTATGGTAAAAAATAGTGATCAAATTCATTAAAATCGTAATATAAATTAATAAATTAATAAAGATTAATTATATATAACTAGAATTAGGGTTAGGGTTGCAACAATTAGGATTAAAAGTTTATCATTTGGGATAAGGTTATCGCAATAAGGTAAACTATAAACAAATCTGGAGTAGAGACGAGTTGTGGGTTACATGTATAGTCAGTATATAAATTTCCTATGCGAAAAATGGTAGTGAAGTCGTTAACTTTGAATCTGTTAAATCTTTAAATATGTTAAACCTTTTATCTTTTCTATCTCTAGGCTATTGGGGGTTATAATTCCCTCCACCTTCATTGTTAGTAAATGACTTTTGTAGTGTTTAAGACGTTAGTAATTAGTGTCAATCGCCCCGCCCCTCTTGTGACAATATATTAAAACAAAATGTATGAACAAAATTGAACCTGATCATCCATAGAAAAAGTCATAACATTATTTTTGAAGGAACTCCTCCCCCCCCCCCTCTTCCTCTGCAAAAATTCTTGAACGTCACTAAATAATTTTAGAAAGGTGCGTCTTTATTATGCGGCTATTTTCTCTAGGTAGGATTATAATAATTAATTACAATATATTCATCTTATAGATATATCTTAATCACAAAACGCTTAATAATAATTCTGTAAGAAATTAATGCATTGGTTAGTTTTATAGAATGACAAGACTCACAAGACAATGAAATCATCCTTCATCCCGCTGATTGTCGTTTCATTGAGCATCCTCACACTTACACAAGCAAGTTAGTACATTTAATAATAAATTTATTATTGTATATTAACTTATTAGACTAATTAGTTAGTATGTTCATATAAATATGTATTTTATTTAGTAATTCACTAGTGTTTCATGTGAAATAAATGTTGAAATTTTGAATTCATTAGATAACTTAATATATTAGCCTCTCCTGTGTTAGGGCAATAAATTTAAAATTTGTCTAATTGGGTCTAGTACCCCCCTGTCAAAGACTTAAATGGTAAAAAAAATGATGATAACGGCATATTGCGGAAAGGAGGAACATTTTTTTTAATATAATAATATTGTTTTTATATAATCATCACATATCATAATCTTTCATAACTTTTCATCCACGTTTAACTTAAGTTTTGTAACGTTTAGCCATAAATCCATCATGCATTCATTACCGTGTATTCATTTCCATGTATTCATTATAATGAATACATAGTAGTGAATCATTATTATGTATTCATAATGTATTTGTTATTAGTTCGACAAATAATTCATTACGTTCATCCACGTTGCATCCTTGCTTGATTCATCATCATTTATTATTTTACTTTTCATATGACATATCATTTATATTTTAATTTTGTATTTTATTTTGTCCATTTGCACTCTTTATTTTATCCTATGAAACTTAAACTTCTTATTTTTCTACTGGGCCATCAGCCCCCCCCCCCCTTCCTTGATCCTTCTCTGCCCGTCTGGTCCACTAAGGTCCACATTGTTTAATGTCTCCCTATATAAACAAATAATTAATTATTTGCAAGTTTTGCATCAAAATGATAAACATGCTTAATTATTAACTTATTAAATATAACACAATGCATTCTGCTTATAATTAAGCCTATAGGTTTACCAGAAAAAGAATAAATTTTTATTGGTCATACGAGGGAAGCAGAAATTGTCATAAAATTGATCCTACTCAGAAGGTGGGGGGGGGGGGGAGTGGCGTAGCCACTAATTGATCAAGGATGGGAGGTTATTTAACAAATTTGAAAGTTATGAAAATTTCACAAAGGTGTTGTAGGGGTTGTTTATCCGCTAAACTCTCAATTCCAACATTACAAAAAATAGACATTTGTTTTTTAACAAATTCAACTGTTGAAAATATTGTAAAATTCGGGGGGTAGCTAATTTTTTTTCTTCTCTCCCTGATTTAACTGATCATATAAGGACTCATATTTTTCTTTCAAAGTGTTCACAGTATATTTATTATTTTTTATATATTACATATAAAAATGATGAAAAATTATAATTTTTTTATCATTTTTTAGCGTGCTTAAAATGCCCCCTCCACGCCTCAATCTCTATCCCCTCCCCTCGTGTCCCCTGTCTCTCCCCTCCCTCCTACCTAGACACCCTCACCCTCCCCTCCCTTCAATACGAACCGAAAAAGAAGACGAACAAGAAGAAAGAGAAAGAGTCACCCAGAAACAAGAAGGGAATGAACGAGGAAGAGGCTGATTCGAAGAAGAGAAGAAAAGAGTCCAAGAAAAAAGAGGCCCCCGTCAAAAAAGAGCCTGAGTCAATGGAAGTGTCCGTGGCATTCGCTAGGTTCTTTGCAGAAGGTTTTTAAAATAATGTTTTTTTATTTGTTTTTGAAATGTGAACACACACTTTATAGAAAGAACAAAAACAGTCAAAAACAGTTTAAACAATAGTCAAAAAAAGTATTGTGAATAAAATTCAATTTTAAAGGCTTTTTTAGTTTGACATTGTTATGTATTTGTCTTTTAATGTTTTTAAAATATTGTTTTTTTATTTATTTTTAATATTTAAAATATTGCTTGCTGGATAGAAGATGCCCAGATAACCAGGTGTGCCCAGATGATGATGCCCTTGTGTCTTGGTGCTCCGAAGATGCCCTGTACTTTCTTAGGTGCTCATGACATGCTCTTGTGTCTGTCTCATTGTATGCCCCTGCACTTGTGTGCTCATGACATGCCCTTGTGTCTGGTTGCTCATGATATGCCAATGTGCAATTGTGCCTGAGTGCTTATGATATGCCCTTGTGCCTGAGTGCTCATTATATGCCCCTGCACTTGTGTGCGCATGACATGCCCTTGTGTCTGGTTGCTCATGATATGCCAATGTGCAATTGTGCCTGAGTGCTTATGATATGCCCTTGTGCCTGAGTGCTCATTATATGCCCCTGCACTTGTGTGCGCATGACATGCCCTTGTTTCGGGTTGCTCATGACATGCCAATGTGTGCGGGTGCTCATGAAATGCCAATGTGGATGGGTGCTCATGAAATGCCCGTGTGCCTGAGTGCTCATGACATGCCCTTGTGTCTGTGTGCTCATGACCTGCCTTTATGCCTCTGTGCTCATGATATGCCCTAGCTTATGTGTTCTCATGATATCAATTAATCACCTTACTAAAGGGTGCAACAAGTTATCTGAAACGATAGTGTTATAACTACTGAGACTCAAATTGAGAACTTTTTATCTTGTAGTCCACCAGTCTAAGAACCCCGCTAACTTGTCTTTGATGACGCTTCACTTTAATGACATCACTTAATTTATGTTTTCATGACGTCACTTTAGTGACGTCACTTAGTACTTTCACGTCATCATTTTAATGACGTTTTAATGCTTGCATGACGTCACCTTAATGACGTCACTTTAATTTTGTAGCTGTAATTTATAACTAAATTATAACTGCAATTGTACGCTTTAACTAAAATAACGCAGTAAAATCGCTATAACATATTTTTGACTTTGTCATTTAATTGTAAAACGCAGGAGAATTTACGTATACAGAACGTCTAATAAAACAGACATCTGTCATTAAGGATCTGTTTCTGTCTGTCTGTCTGTCTGACTGTCTGCTGTCTGCCTGTCAGAGATACAGACTTAATCCTCTCTCTATACAAGTTCATTCTGCCAATAATATGCCTTGCACGCCTGTCTCTTTTGCTCAATTGCAATGCAGGTTGGAATTTTGTTGCAGTCATAGATCAAATTTAATATACTTAATGATTATAATTATTAAAATATTTAGTAGTTGTTCGATTAATTGATTGATTATCATTTCACGTTAATCGATATATCAATTAATCGATTTTTGTATCTAGCAATCAATCAATGTGACTTAAGCCAGCGGTTCCAAACCTTTTTTTTGTTGTACCCCCAAACTAAAAAGTTATTTGTGTGAGTACCCCCACCAGAAAAAACTTGTCATAAACGTTT
>JAQIXG010002340.1:0-18007 GCA_034700105.1 Oconnorella tubifera | reverse complement strand
CCCCCCCCCCCCCCCCCCCCCCCCCCCCCGGGGCGATACAACTTCTGGGGTTATTTGGTTGTTGGAATTAATGTAAAAATAACAAAGAAAGTTGACAGTTGAAAACTGTTCATCAAACTGTTAGATCTATTTATTTAGAAAAGTAGTATTAGGAAATCTGATGATCTTTTTTACTAATTTACTAACTTTCTTATTAATTCATCTATAATTTTGTTGGAAAAAATAGGCCTACAAAGGCCTATTTAGACGGGTATATGTAGGCCTATATATTTAGATAGATAGGCTACTTCTTTGTTCATTTATATTCCATTATTTTGATCATTTTGCGAGAAAAAAACAAAAACAATTCGGGAGTTAACCGATCCCCCGTCCCCTTTCATTCTACTCAGTTTCTTTCTCTTTATGTTTCTTGAAGTTTTGTTGATAAGCAACTCAATAATCACATTAGTGGCGTAGCCAGAATTTCACGAGGGGGGGTTTCCTCTCAAAAATTTAGTAATTATCTTTTTTAAGGTTATCACTCATTTATGGTCACTTCATGAGTGTCCGTAATTTTTTTACTTTTTTTTTTAAATCGTCACAAGGGGGGGGGGTGGGGGGTAACAATAAACTACAAAAATAATCAAAAACATATAAAAAATTATAAACTACAAAAAATTATATCAAATGGGGGTTAAACTCCCGCTACCCCCCCTCCCTCCACTGCTGATCTACGACTGATTATTATAAAATCTTTCCGATATATATTTACAACGATATACAAGTTATTATTTTCTTCTATAATATTCTAGATTTCAAATTCTTTCTATATCATTAATCAGTATATATGCATATTATGTGAGAAGAAAATTTAGTTTCTTGTAATTTAATTTGCGAAAAATGCTGGGATTTTACTTAAATTCTAGACTAGAATTATTCTAGTCCAGTGCTTCATATAAATTTCACTATGAAGGCACTAGGGGTAGATTGTTCAAGGACTCGCGCGGAGGTCGACCAGCCGGTGTCCCCGGGGGAGCCCCTAGGGGGGTCCCAGATAGGTCACCAGGTGCCCCGGAGCAGGATCGATGAGATGGAGCTGGAGAACGGACTGGAAAGTTATCCGGAATTTATGGGGCCAGTATTTTTGGGTAAATTTTAACTAAACTAATTTCAATTTGAACGATTTTTTTACAGGGGGTTATATCGAGGCAGTCAATATATACTATATTGACTGACCAAGTAGCATAGCCAGGATTTAGTTGGGGGGGGGGGGGATGGGGAGGAGGTCCAATAAAAATGAAGTACTAACATTTTTTAGGTTAATCTGTAGTCTTTGAATAGGCCCATAGGTTTCCATCGTGGATTTTCAGATTAATTAACATTTATTACATTACTAACTTAACAATAATGACATTAATAGATATTATTTAACATTAATTAGCATAAATTAACATAAATTAACATTATTTAACATTAATTAACATTACTTACAGGCGCCAATCAGCGTCACATCGAGGCATCAAATGAGAGTGGCATCGGCAGCGACAGCGACTCAGAGACCACTCTAACAGATGGCACCACCTGCACCCACGTCATACCTACTAAGTCACGCGTGACGTCATCATCTAACTCAGCACCATTGATCAGTAATTTGAGGGGAATTCCAGATATCGATGATTTTATCGCGATGACAATTGTCCCCCCACCCCCGAGTTTTGATTCAAATCCAGAAAGTTTTGGTGGAAATTTGTCCGGGGGTTTAGTCCGGGGGGATTTAGATAAGGAAGATTTTTTGTTGGCACAACTTTTGAGAGAAAAGAAAAATATTAGTAGCAATATAAATGATGAGGAAAAATGTGATGAATTTCGTGAGAAAAGATTGAAAGAAAGTAAGAAAAACGGTGAAAAATTGAGCGATTTTGTGACAAAAAATGAATATTATGATACAAAAAACACTGAAAAATCCAGCGATTTTGTGAGAAAATTGGAAAATAAATCGATATTGAGTGACTTAACGAGAAAAAATAAAGGAATAAAGTTAGAAGAAAGAGGGAATGATAAGGAAAATGAACTTTCAGAAGTTACAACGCGAAATGAAAAAAATTCTAAACCAAAGCCAAGACCGAGAGCTGAAATTTACGATTCTGAATTTTGTAACTATGATGTAAAAACTTTACAAAAATCAAAAGTATTGAATAGAATTAGTGCTGGTAAGAAGCTAGCGGAAACAGATTCGAATAAGGAACATGACAAGTATGAAAATTTAGGAATAGATTGCAAAAACGAAAAGTTTGAACCTTTAAGAACATATTTTAACAAAGAAGAGAGTAAAGTAATAGATTATAAGTCGCCCCTTCGTGCCCAGTCAATGATGTCACTCCATGGGAAGTACTCCTTATTCGGAGGATCCCAGCAGAATCTCAGCGCTGAGAAAACAAAACCAGCCGCATCACCCCAAAACTTAAAGTTAAATAAACTTCGATTAAAACTTGGCAAGAATCAGACCATACAAGATGATAACATTTTGATCAAGAGAAATTGTTCTGATGATGATACAGAAGTCCAGAGAAGTGACTATTTCAAATCCTTTGAGGATAGATTATCCCCAAACTTGTCTCCGAATAGGATGAAATTCAAAACTTGTTCTGCCCCTGCTGGGATATTTGTACCATTTGATTTTGGGATATATGAAGACGATATGGATACTAAAATGGATCGTTCATCTTGTCCAACATTTGGGACGTTTTTGGGGGAAATTAAGCCGATAAGATGGAGGGATGAGAAACAACCGGAAAGAAAATCATACGATTGTACTTTATGGAAAAACCCCGGGGTTATGAAGAATGATGAAATGTTTACGGAGGGTAAAGGAAATAGAATGAACAAATCAAGTTATGATGAATCAGTAAGAAGATCTTACGAAATTCCATCTTTGAATCGATTTAGTCTTGATTCTGCAAAGAATGAAACTTTGACATCGCCATTGAAATCAAATATTCGATGTTCAGCTTTACCTGATTTATCAAAAATTTCATCAAATGAATATACGAAATCAACATTTTCAGTTTCTGGTAATTCTCCCAAAAATATTTTTACAAATTCCAATCCTGTTGGATTTAATTTTACAGAATCTTCACAAATAGAAAAGATGGTTAATTCATCGAATGAAATTACTGACTTGAAATCCGTCAGCAAAATCCAAAAGTGTTATAAATCTGGTGCACCCAGTGCCAATTCACGAATACCAAATCGAAACAATCCAAATTTGAAAACGAATTCAAACAAACCAACTATACCAAAACGCCCCAAAATATTCACAGCAACTTTCCAAAAAAAAGATCCAAGAATTGTATCAGATTTAGTAAATCAAGTTCTGTCAGAAATTGACAAACTTTTGATATCCTTAAATAAACTAAAACAAGAGAAAGAGTCGTATTCTTTAGATATGACTAAAGAAATGGACATTTCTTGCCAAAAATTGGCCCAAAATTACGAATCCAGCCAAAACCTCCTGAAGATGTCGTCGCGCCAGCTTGTAACTGACAGTAAGCGTATGGTCAAAGGTGCCACCAGATCTTTTCTCGAATTTAATGAAACCTTACCACAAAGTCTTGCCTCACTATATGATATCTCCAAAGCGTGTGAGATGATGTGTGATTCGATGAAAGATGTAAATGTGATGATGGTGTTGTTTGCAAGCGTGATGAGGGTGATTGGGGTGTTCCGGGGGACAGTTGAGGCGGGGGGTAGGGCAGCGGGGAAATGTGAAGAGGATGGGGATATGAAGGTCCTCATGAAGCAGGCGGGGCGTTTGGCAGAAGGGCTCGAGAATCATATGGAAATTGTGACGGAGGTTGAATTTCAGAGTTGTTCTGCTGAGGATGTTGAGATTGAACGATTATAATATTATTATTAATTTAGTAATCATTTTTTATTCTTAAAATATATTGTAAATAGGTGCAATTAGTCTACCACGGTATGTAGCAGATGAAGTTCAAGTTAACATAACTAATATCACGACTATATACGAACGGTTGTATTCATAATATGGTTAAGATCTTCAAAACTCTTGAGATCATTCGTGAGAATGTGCATGAACTGTTTTAAAATAGTTTCATGTCATCATCGTTATCATATCAGCATATCGTTATCGTTATCACATAATCTTTAAACGATCTCTTAGAATAAATAACATAAATATATGATATTAATTAGGCTTAGGCTATATTTTCCCCCTTCCCCCAAGTCGGTTTGTCTTAAAAAATTCTGAAAAAATCCATTTTTGACTAAAAAATAGATGAAAATAAACAAAATAAACACAGAAATAACTGGACCGGACACAGCTGAGTTTGGTGAACAGCTGATTTGATGAAAAATGAGCGAATTTTGTTTTTCTACATTTTGGGTAAAAATTAATTAATTAATTAATTAAATAATTAATTAAATGATTAATCAATAACTGAATAATCAGGAGATAAATGAAGCAATCGGTCTAGTAGACGAAACAATTCATTGATTAATCAATTAAGCAATAAGTGAAGTATTTGGTCAATTAAGTAATTCGTTAATCAAGCTGTCGATCAAGCTATCAATCAATTAATCGATCAGTCGATTAATCGATCAGTTAATCAATCAATTAATCGATCAATCAATTAATCGATCAATCAATTAATCTAGCAATTAATTAATCGATTAATCAATTAATCTATTAATCGATCAGTTGATTAATCGATTAATCAATTAATCGATCAATGAATTAATCGATCAATCAATTAATCGATCAGTAAATCAAGCTAATAATGCAATCTGTCGATCAATAAAGTAATCAGTCAGTTAATCAATCTGTATAAATGAATCGATCAAATTTAAATTCATTTATATTATTTGGCAAAATTATATTAATTTATATGATTTTATTTTCTAATTAGGACCAGAATGTAACGATAAATACAAATTCCCCGGACCTCACGGAATGTTTTCAAGACACTATTCTATCCTGGAGTCCCTGCTTGTTCCTTATTCTTGTATTTATTCCGTATTATCGACACATTCGTCGATTCCCTCGAAACAAAAAACCCACTCCTTTGTATCGAGCTAAAGCGGTAGTTTTACTTTCTTTTTCAACGTCACATCAGATCAGTTGCAAAGCAGTTGTCAAATGTTGTTTCAGCTCATGCATATTTTACTCGAACTTGCAGAAATTTGTTCAAAGTTTTATAATTTATTCGCATTTGTGAGCATTTATTAACATATATTAGCATATATTAGCAATTTTTAACATCATTTCTTAGCATAAATTAGCATAAATTACCATATATTAACATTAATAATCATATATTAACATATATTATCATTTATTCTAATTATAATAATGTTGTACATATTATACTTATATAGTATGTTTGTGTCTGTTTGTTTAGATCATTGCCTGTCTGCTTGCCTGTATCTGTGTCTCTAATATCGTCATCTACGCTATTAATCTTGCTAGCAAAACTAACGCTATTTCAATCGCGCTCATTTGTGCACCTATAGCTCAACTTTGCTCACTGGTAGGTTTATTGTAACATCACCCTAGTGCTAGGGTTCAAATCCTGGTGAATAGAATAGCTTGTTAGAGAAGTAGTTAGAGCGCTGGACTCGGACGCGATAGGTTGAGGTTTGAATTCCGGAGAGATCAATATTTAGCTAACTTGCTGCACCCTTTAGTAAGACTCTTAAATTGACAGCTATCTTTACTTTGACTCTATCACTTGTTGCACCCTTTAGTAAGACGCTTAATTCGACAGCTATCTGTCTCTTTTTCAGTTAATCACGTACCTTTCTCTAATAAATAGTTTGTTTATTTTAGTGCCTCGCTCTAACCCTAATTTATTATGGGGGGAGGCACGGGGTTGCTTCAACCGGGGTGCTCTTTATTTACTGGCTACTGCAAGTCATTGTTTCTATTCTTGTTCTACAATCTAGAATTAGGCGTTTTACTAATTCGTCTAATTACACGAAGGTCTGTCAGTTCTTATTTTTTCTGTATTTAGTCAGGTGCTGCACCCTTTAGTAAAACTCTTAAATTAACAGCTATGTCTGAGACATCATATAATACGTTAATCCCGACGTTATACTTAAACTAAATTTTTTAATTGGTTGAGTTTGATTCAAAATGTAGTTTCTTGTGATTTGATTACGATTTAACTATGTTTTGATTATGATTTAATTATTATTTAATTATGATGTAATTATGATTTAAATATGATTTAATTATGATTTAATTATGATTTAAATATGATTTGATTACAATTTTATTTTGCCATGATTATGATTATGATTATGATTTGATTCATTGCCTAATCGATTGATTTATCTTCACGTCATAGACCTATGTCGTACTGTATCGCGTCATATCTGTCGCGCTATTCACGTCATTCGCTGTCGTAGAACTTGTTCTCTCTTCTTTAGTCGATAGACGCGTCGTGAGGGGGCGGGAGAAAAACTCTGCGGTTAGTTTGGTAGATTAAATTTTTAAAATATAAATTTAAAAAAATTATCGTTTTTTGGTTTTAATTTAATTGGTAAATATACTGTTTATGCGGAAGATATCTGAAGACAAATAAGCAAGCAGACAATCAAACAAACAACCATACAAACAAGCAAACTACCATACAAACAAGCAAACGACCATACAAACAAGCAAACAACAATCAACGAAAGCAACAATCAAGAAAAAAAGCGCATAAAATAAGACAAACAATGAAACAAATAAGTGAAAAGACAAACAGACAAACAAACAAGCATATAAACAAGCGAACAATCACACAAACAAGTAAAGAGACAAACAAGGAAACAAGCACACAAGCAAACAACCATACAAACAAGTAAAGATGCAATCAAGGAAAACAAACAACTGAGCTAACAAGCAAACATACACGTAAGCATGCAGACACATGTTAATAGAGAAACTATGAAAATAAAGCCTTTTTTTTCTATTAGAAAAATGAAAGTCCAGAATTATCCGCGTCGTTTCTTTCCGTTACTTCATTTTGGTGGGTCACCGGGTCAGTTATTGTCATCGTTTACTTTTAAAACAGATTAACGATAAACAGTATAAAATAAACAATATAAAATAAACAATATAAAATAAACAATATAAAATAAACAATATAAAATAAACAATATAAAATGAACAATGAACTTAAGTGTGTATTTGGATTTTAATAATAATGAATTAATAATATATTTAATGAAATCTTTATTTTGTGTCGATTTAGTTTAATTATAAAGGGCTATAAGAAAAGTCTAGAAGCTTCTGATTTGTGGCCGTTAAAAGTTGAAGACAGATCCAAGAATGTAGTTCCGAGATTTGAAAAATACTGGAAAAAAGAAATTGCTGATTGTGGCTGGTAAGTAATTAGTATATTATATATATATAATAAATAGTATATCTTTATGTAATACTATGGTTAAGGCTTATTAGAGAAGTGATAAGAGCGCTGGACTCGGACGCTACAGGTCCAGGTTCAAATCCCGGATAGCGCATGATTATCTTAACTTGCTGCACCCTTTGGTAAGACGCTTAAAATTCTTGCTTACAACATTGCGACATTATACAAACTTTGTATTTCAGGTTATACGATAAACCTCTTAATACAAAACGTCGTTTTTCCTCTAACCGTACTAAAACGATGCCAAGTAATGACATAGAAATGTCACGCTATGACTCAGAATGCCTACGAGTCGTGGCATCCCACACGAAGCATGCCGCGTGCCCTAAATTGCGTCATGCGCTAATTCGCGCGTTTGGTACCAGGTTTCTTGTCAGTTCATGCTATAAGCTTGTGCATGACGCGCTGCTATTTATAAGTCCATTGCTTCTTAAGTAAGTGCTTGCTTATTAATAAACTAGAATTAGAAACCGGTTTAGACTGGTTAAAATTAGTATTGATTGATTAAAATCGATGTAGGCTGGTTAAAACCAGTTTAGACTGGTTAAAACCGGTGTAGACTGGTTAAAACCGGTTTAGACTGGTTAAAACCGGTGTAGACTGGTTAAAACTGGTTTAGACTGGTTAAAACCGGTGTAGACTGGTTAAAACCGGTTTAGACTGGTTAAAACCAGTGTAGACTGGTTAAAACCGGTTTAGACTGGTTAAAATCGGTGTAGCTGATTTTAAAGCATTTTTAAGTATTTTTGAGTTTTTATAGACGGAATATTTCAATAAACTATAACTTGTTAATATTTTACGTCAAAAATGTAAGTTTACTTTAAAAAATTTAAGTAAATTTTTAATTTTGTCATTTTTTTCCCCAATTTTTCAGCGAGATTATCATTTTTATAAAAGACGCCGCGGCCCCCCCATGGCACGGGTACGCCTACGCTTCTCTCCTTTTTCTGGCCTCTCTCATTCAGTCGATCTTTCTACATTTGTACTTCCATCGATGCATGACCATTGGAATGCAAATACGAACTTGTTTAATCGCCGCTATATATTGTAAGGTAGGCATCTGGCTGTTCGTATATTGTATAAAGTTTTAGTATACTGTTAGTACTGTCGAAATACTGTTGGTATATTGTATAAAATGGGAAAGTAGATAATACGAACTGGTTTAATGGCATTGATATATTGTAAGGTAGGAACTGGCTATTCGTATATTGTATAAAGTTTTAGTATTGGTGGTATACTATTTTTAGATTGTATAAAATATGATTGTATAAAATACGAACTGGTTTAATAGGGGTATATAGTAAGGTAGGAGGAATCTGGTTGTTCGTATATTGTATAAAGTAGGTTCTTTAGTTCAAGTCCTTTAGAATATTAAAATAGGTCCTTTAGTTTAGTAACCGGTTTAGTTCAAACCAGTGTAGACCAGTTAAAACCAGAACAGCCTGGTTAAAACCAGTATTGATCGGTTAAAACCGGTATAGACTAGTTAAATCCAGTACAGACCAGTTAAAACCAGTTAAAACCAGAACAGACCAGTTAAAACCGGTATAGACCAGTTAAAACCAGTTTTGACCAGTTAAAACCAGTTAAGACCAGTATAGACCAGTTAAAACCAGTTTAGACCAGTTAAAACCATTTTAAATCAGTTAAAACCAGTATAGACCAGTTAAACCAGTTAAAACTGGTTAACCTGGTCTGGTTAGAACTGGTCTACACTGGTTTTATGATTATTTTATTACTTTTAAATATAAATGACTTTTCTTTGCGTTACTAAAGTCGTTAAAGTTAAGCCACTTCGCGCGCAAATCAACCGATATCGGCGAAGTCGTAAATTTGATGTCAGTAGATGCTCAGCGTTTCGTTGAACTTTTGACCTACCTCAACACACTGTGGTCGGCCCCCCTCCAAATATTTGTGACCCTGATATTTTTGTACGTTCTTCTGGGGCCTTCGGTTTTGGCAGGGGTCAGTTTGATGGTGCTGATGATACCGGTTAATGTGTTGATTAGTAGAAAGATTCAGCAGTTGCAGGTTTGTGGGTGGATTAGATGGGTTACTAAAGGGTGCAGCAAGTTAGGTTTAATGTATTGGTTAGTTTAATGAATGGATTGATATATTATGTGATATTAAATTAAGCGTCTTACTAAAGAGTGCAACAAGTTTGACGTCTGGATTATTGTATTATACGAACAACGTTTCAGACATAGCTGTCAATTTAAGCTTCTATTTAAAGTGACTTTTTAATAGTCTTTTTTTATTTTGCATTTTGCATTTTTCCAGGTAAAGCAGATGAAATTGAAAGATTCTAGAATAAAAATGATGAGCGAGATCCTGAATGGAATTAAGGTGATGTGTAGAATTATGTTAACGTATTTGGTATCGCGTTTTTATATATTTGGCATCGCTTTTCATCGTATTTCAGTATCACTGTATTCGTTGTTAAATCTGTTTTGGTATCGCGTTTTAAATCTATTTTGGTGTCGCGTTTTAAATTTCTTTTGATGTTTTTGGCGTCGTCATTACAGGTGTTAAAACTGTACGCGTGGGAGGTGTCGTTTGAACAAAAGGTACTTGAAATTCGGGCTAGAGAATTGAAAGTTTTACGCAGCGCCGCATTTCTTTATGCTGGCGCGTCATTCACTTGGACCTGCGCGCCATTCATGGTGTGTGCGTTTGATTTATTAAAAGTTAATTAATTTAATAATTAATAATTATTTTTTCGATTTTATATTTTTCTATTCGTTTAAATTCTAAACATATTACACATATATAAATTGTGGTACCTCCCCCTCAAAACAACCCCGTCAATTCATTCAACAACCCTAACCCTAAACTTAAACCCTAAACTCTAAACTTAACCCAAACCCTAGCACTAACCTTTGCTTCAATCCTAACCCTAACCCGTATCCTAACCCCAACTCCAACCCTAGAAATTAACAACGGGGCTCATTTGTCTGGGCCGTTTTGGCTGACCACAATAAGTTGTATATATTTAACATTAAATTTAATAAGATACATCATTGTTTATCTTAATATAATGTTATATATAAATTAATTTTATTAATTTAAATTAATTAATCACCAGGTGTCAGTGGCTACATTTACTGTTTACATTCTCTCATCGACCAATCACGTTCTAGACGCGGGCAAAGCCTTTGTGTCAATCTGTCTTTTTAATATTCTCAGATTTCCGCTGATGATGCTGCCTTCTCTAATTACTAATATTGTTCAGGTTAACAAGTACTATTATTGTTCGGGTTAATAATCTGACGTTTAACTAGCTGCACCCTTTAGTGCACGCTTAAATTGACAGCTACGTCTGAGATATCGTTCGTATAATACGGTAATCCAGACGTTATACTTAACTTGCTGCACCCTTTAGTATGACGCTTAAATTGACAGCTACGTCTGAGACATCATTCGTATAATACGGTAATCCAGACATTAAACTTAACTTGCTGCACCCTTTAGTAAGGCTTTTTTTATATTTTAGGCAAACGTGTCCGTGAGGAGAATTGAAAAGTTTTTACTGAGTGAAGAACTGGACCCCAGCAATGTGGACAGGGGTTCAAATCCGGGTTAAAAATTATTTAATACGTTAATTTATTTACCTTATTATTATTCAGCCGAATTTTTATTTTGAATTTTTATTTTTATTTTATTTTTTAGTTTTAATTTTAATTTTTATTAATACTTATCTGAACTATTAATTTTTAGTATTTATATTTATTTTATAATTTTTATGTAATGTTTTTATTGTGTCTAATTGTTTGTATTACCGATTTGTTTAACTGATTAGTAAATTTTTAATGGAACATTTTTTGTTTTTGCAAACAAGACTGCGCTGTTTTGGTGCAAAATGGATCGTTTACGTGGAACAAAGTTGTGGAATTGAGTGATTTATGCGCCGGATCAACCGACGCCGTAATGCGAAACGGTTCTGTGGATCTCGAGGGATGTCGCGGTTCAGTGGACAAGAGCGGAATAGTGGGAAAAAGTCACGGATCAGTGGAACAAAGTCGCGGATTAGTGGAAAAAAGTTCTAGTGGAGAAATTGTGGAGGTGGAGGAAGATAAAGAGTTGACGGAGAGAGAGAAAAAAGAGGCTGATGTGACGTTGAGAAAGTTTGTCAATTTTGCTTTTACACACTCCGTAACTAGTAAATTCTCTGTAAATTTGTGCTGATGTGACTTTAATCTCAACCAACAAATAGCGTCTTATCATCATTTAATTACTACGCTCATCTATTCTTTAAATGTCATTTTGTGCTGATGTGACATTGAATATTAATTCAAGTTTTTATCCGCCTCCTCCCAGCATTACCCTGCGTATTCCCCGGGGGGCCCTGGTTGCCGTTGTGGGTGGGGTGGGCAGTGGCAAGTCCTCCTTGCTTGCCGCCCTATTGGGAGAGATGGCTAAACTCTGCGGCTCTGTCGTTGTTTCGGTAGGTTGGCAGGAAATTTGCATAAAATTAGTATAAAATTAACGTAATATTTACATAAAGGCATAAAATTAGCATAAAATTAGCATAATGTTTACTTAAAGGCATAAAATTCTAACCCTAATTATAACACTAGTACCCTTATTCCAACCCTAATCCAATCATAACCATAATTGTAGCCCTAATTCTAACCCTAATTCTAATTCTAACTCTAATTCTAACCCTAACCCTGGTCATAATCTTAACCATAATTCCAACTCCTCTCTTATATACCAGGGCACTGTAGCCTACGTAGCGCAACAGGCTTGGATACGTAACGCTACTCTTGAGGCTAACGTTATATTCGGTAACGCTATGAAAGATAGCGCTTGCTACGACGCGGTTTTGAACTCCTGCGCTCTGGGTCCTGATCTGGATATACTACCAGCGGGCGATCAGACAGAAATAGGAGAGAAGGTAGTAGAGACTATCTTTCTACTTTTCAATTTATATCCGCTTATATATTTATCTTTATTTCTATTTATTTCTATTTCTATTAATCTATTTCTATATATAAATATATTTTTTTTTCTATAAATTTTTATTTTCAGGGCATAAATTTAAGCGGGGGTCAGAGGCAGAGGGTCAGTTTGGCCCGGGCCGTGTACGCCAGCGCGGATATTTATCTCTTAGACGACCCCCTGTCTGCCGTGGATGCCAACGTTGGCAGGAATATCTTTGATGACGTCATTGCCGACAGCGGCATGCTTTGTGGCAAGGTAGGAATTTGTATTGTTTTCGACAATACTTTATTTTCTATTTTATGATTATTGCCATTGTTTATGGCAAGAATTTATTTATGGCAAGAGTTTATTTATGGCAAGAATTTATTTATGGCAAGTTTAGAATTGATTTTTCCAATGTTTATAATCACTGATTTTTAATTAATGTTCTATTTCCTTCCCCCCCCCATATAGACTCGTATTTTGGTGACCCATGGCCTGAGGTACTTGCCCCTGGTCGATTCCATTATTGTGATGGAGGGGGGCCGCATCGCTGACATGGGGCCCTATACCCAACTTGTACAAAATAAGGGGCCCTTCGCTAATTTTCTGAGAAGTTATATTCTAAAATTGGCCGAACAAAAAGATGTTATTATAAATGAGGAAGGTAGGGTGTTATATTTGAATTTTTAACTAAAGGGTGCAGCAAGTTTAGATTAATGAAGTTAAAGATGTAGATCTTACTAAAGGGTGCAGCAAATTTGAAGTTTGGATTGCAGTATTATATGATGTAAAAATGTAGATGTTGGTTTAAAATATAGTTGTTGGCTAAAGGATGCAACAAGTTAAGTTCAACGTCTGGATTACCGTATTATACGAACGATGTTTCAGACGTAGCTGTCAATTTAAGCGTCTTACTAAAGGGTGCAACAAGTTAGCTATCTTTCATTCATTATTATTATTTCTTATGATTCAATATTATTCACTATTCTATTCATTATTATTATTCAATATTATTCCTTATTATTCAATATTATTCTTTATTCCTTATGTCTATTCAACTCAGATATTGAGTGTCAAGAAGAGATTTATCGTCAGCTGAGTTGCGTTATGCATGACTGCGATGAACTGCGCGCTTCCATCGATCAAATTAGACTCCGGCGCGATTTCGAAATCGTGCAAAAAAGCAAATGCAAGCGACGTCTTTCACTCGACATTAAAACGACGCAAGACGATCATAATTCGGGAACTTTTCCAGGTGTTTCCGGTAGGGAAATGGAAACGGAACAAAATACTCTTCATTTTGATACTTTCCCAGGTGGTGAATTGAACGGGGTAACATCGGTGGAGGGCTTATTGGGGGACAGGGAACCCCCGGGGGTTAGGGAACAAATTTCGGGCGGAAATTTTATTTCGACGAAATTTGATGAAAAAAAATGTCCGGTGATTTGTAAAGATGATGCGGGGGGAATGAGGGATGGGGGGGTTAGAAGGAGGGAGGGGAAAGGGGCGGGGCTTACGGAGAAGGGGGTCTCAAAGGCGGAGTCAAGTAGGATGTTGATTAAGCCGGAGGAAATGGCTTCGGGAAGGGTACGTAATTATCTTTGATTTAAAGTAGTTTTGTTTTTTTTTAGTTTTGCAATTAACAATTTTTGTATTTTTATTATTTGTTTCTCTTACCCTAACCCTAACCCTAACCCTAATCATGTTGTCGAAACTTTTTGACTAATACATATTTTGCACCCTAACCCTAATTTTTGTATCTTAAATTTTTGACCATCATGTATTTTTTTACTCCAAACCTAACCCTAAAATTTTTACCGAAACTTTTTATTTCTATATATTTCTACCCTAACCCTAATATTCTTATCTAAAGTTTTAAATTTCTATATTGGTTTTTTACCCGTAATCTAACCCTAAACCTCCAGGTTCGTTTTTCCGTCTTCTCTCTCTATATGTCATCAGTGGGTCTGCCTGTCTGTGTCTTTATCCTTCTTCTTCACCTGCTGTCTAACTGTGTCTCTGTCTTGTCCAACTTTTGGCTGAGTGATTGGAGTAATGACGCGCTCAACGAAACTCTCAGAGACTCTGTAGACAAAAGTCTCAGAGACACGACGGAGACTAGTCTCAGAGACTCCGCGGACACAAGTCTCAGAGACAAGAGACTTTCTGTCTACGGAGCGCTGGGACTCGGACAGGGTTAGAATTTATTAGAATTTCGATGTTTAAGATCAGACAGTGTTAGAATTTTTTAGAGCTTTAGAAATTTTAATTAGAGTTTTATAATGAAACTTTTACTTAACTTTTTTAAAAATAAAACTTCATTTTCTGTGTTTGTATTTTTTATTCGGTGTATTTCTTATTGATTGATTCTGAAAAGCTTGTCTGTCTGTTTCTCTCTGTCTGTCTGTCTCTCAGTCTCTCTCTGTGTCTTTAAGTTTGTCTCTCTTTTTGTCTGTCTGTCCATCCATCTATCTACAAATAATCACAAAAACACCCACAAATTTCAATCCTCAATATTTCTTACCCCCCCACCCATCGCACTCCCTATGTAAATTTTTCAAGCATTATATCATTAAATTTATCAGTTACATTTTTCCCCTCCCCCCCCTCCAGCCCTTCTAGACACCGCCTCCACCTACCTCTCCTCCCTCTCCAGTCTCCGTGCCTCCCTCTCCCTCCACTCGTCCCTCCTAACCTCCCTCCTCAAAGCCCCACCCTCTTTCCACGAAGCCACACCCCTAGGGCGCACCCTGAATCGCTTTGCTGATGATATCCTAACCCTAGACCTAGTGATGGCTTTCACTTTGAGGTCATTAACGAATGCTGCTTTAGCCGTCTTGGCAGCCGTAGTAGTGGTTGGCTGGTCTACACCGTGGTGTTTAGTTAGTTTTGCACCGGTGGTGCTGGTGTACTGGGCCATTCAGGTAGCTGGCGTTTGTGTGGTGGGTGTAGATTGTTTGGTGCTTTTTGGTCGTTTTTACACGATTTATATTCGAATTATGCACGCTTTTAATAGGAGACATATTTGGTGCATTTTTGATGCTTGTTGTAGTTGGCTTTTGCACCATTTTACACCATTTTTGTAATAATTCTGAACACATTTTGGTAATAGGTGCTTTTTTGTGTATTGTTGTGGTGCTTTTTTGTTAGTTTTGCACTATTTTTGCACGAATTAAGCATGCTTTACTAGTAATCATATTTGGTTATTTGTTGTGCTTGTTCGGTGCTTAAATTTGTTAGTTTTTACACCATTTTTGCACAAATTTTGCACGCGTTTGGTAGTAGACGCTTTTGGTGCTTTTGTTGTGTGCTTTTTTAGTGCTTATGTTAGTTAGTTTTACACCATTTAGACATGCTTTGTAGTAGTAGACACATTCGGTGTATTCATCGTGCTTATTCGGTGCTTTTTAGACTGGTGTTATCTAGTTTCTACACCATAGTCTGCGCACGCTTTTGAGTAGGCTTATGCACATTTGGTGCATTTATCACCTTAATTTCTTGGCACAAAGCAAATACAAATCTGTATTTGCTTTGTGTCTCTATTTTGAATTTAATTTTGCTTTTTATTTTCTTTTTATTTTGCTTTTAATTTTGCTTTTAATTTTGAATTTCATTTTGCTTCTGATTTGCTGTCTGTTTTGCTTAAAATGAACTTTTCATTCCCCCCCTATATATCTCAAAATACTTTACTCCCTGAATATTATATTTTAAATTGACCCCACCTAAATTGACCCCCCCAAAAAAAAAATTTCCTCTCTAAATCTTCTCCTCATAATTATTTTCCCCTTAATTCTTCCCCCACCCCTCTGCAGGCACCACAGTCCTCCTTGCAGCCCTGCTCCTCGCCTGGGGGACCCTCCACGCCTCCCTCACACTCCACCGCTCCCTCCTTCTCGCCTCCCTCAGGGGCCCCTCTTCCTTCTACGACACCACCCCCTTGGGTAGAGTTCTCAACCGGTTCTCCCAAGACATTGATGTGGTAGATTCGATTCTCCCCCGCACCTTGGAAGTGTGGTTAATGTGCGCGTTTCAGACGTTAAGTACGGTGGTTGTGGTAGGGTATAGTACCCCCTGGGTGGTTGCGCCACTGGTCGTTTTGTCCGTGGTATATTTCTGCGTGCAGGTATTCGGTAGTTAAGTGAGTAGGTGATAAAGTACATAGACAAATCGACCCAGCATTTATTGGCAAGACAAAACGACCTCGTATTTATTGACCAGATAAAATAGCTCTGAGTATATTAACCCGACAGAACGGCCTCAAAAATATTATCCTTGACAAAACAACCCCGAATACATTAACCCGACAAAGCAGCCCCATCATTATATTTAATAACCTTAATTAATCCTGAACCCTAACCCTCGCTCTAACAGTAATTTCAAGCCTAACCCTGACCATATTGTTATCATTATATTTTTTAGATGTAATTGTGCTTATTATGTTTAATGCTTTGCTTATTCTGTCTGACACTTTTGCTTATTAGCTTTAATGCTTAGGCTTATTATATTTAACGCTTTGCTTATGTCAAATTAGAGCTGCTTGCTTAATGCTTTAATCAATTTTTATTCCTGATATACTTTATTAAACATTTTTAATAGAAATTTAACAATAAATATTTTATTTTTGGTCCTCTTTGGGAATAAAAGTTCCTTAAACTTTGATACTTGGCACTCCCCCCCGCTGTCATTCCCAAATAGAAATTATTTTCTGTGTCAAGAGTGAAGCGTTCACTCATCACGCATGAATAAATAAGCGCATTTGTGCTGATGTGACATTAAGTAAAATAAAATATATATTTTACTCTTTACTCACGTTTGAGCTGATGTGACGTTAAGTTAATCGACTTACAAACAGTTCCTGTTTCGTTTTAATGTCTAAATAAACCTAATACGTGCTGATGTGACTTTAATAAACCTAATTTGTGCTCATGTGACTTTAATTCACTTACAAGCCATCTAACCACCTAATAAATCTAATTTGTGCTGATGTGACGTTTCAGCGGCTATACATCCGCACGTCAAGACAACTACGACGCCTTGAATCAGTCAGTCGGTCCCCAATTTATTCCCATTTTAGTGAGACCCTAATTGGGGCTGCAACTGTCAGGTCATATGGGGCCCAGCATCAGTTCATTGTAGAGTCCCAGCTTGGTGTTGATAACAACCAAGCGTGCTACTATCTTACTATAGTTGCCAATAGGTGGGTGAATGGATGGATGGATGGGTGGATGAATTGGATGGATGAATGTATGGTTGGATGGATGAGTGGATGGATGGATGATAATGAATGATAATCAAGCTACGTACTATCTTATTATAGTAGCTAATGATTGAATGAATGAATGAATGAATGGGTGATTGAATGAATGAATGAATGAATGAATGAATAGGTCATAATGGATGATAATGGATGATAATGAATGATAATCAAGCTTATGAATGAATGGTAATTTATCTTACTATAGTATGGATGGCGAACCTTTTTGAGCCCAAGTGCCAATAAAGACAAAAAAATACATAAATAATTTTCGCGTGCCAAGTACATTTTTTATCCATTTAGTCAAGAAAAATAGAACTTCAATGTATTTTATTATGTAATAAATCAATGTGATTTCTGCTGCTGGATGGTAGATGACAGCTGCTTTATATCAGGAGTATATTTTGTGTTTTTC
>JAQIXG010002339.1:0-18008 GCA_034700105.1 Oconnorella tubifera | reverse complement strand
TAAGTCTAGAATAATATCTATATAATGTATTATTTCAGTGTGACATGCAAGTGGGAGACCAAGGCTATCCTGTGGAAAAATTTGACAAAATGGTTTTTATAGTTGACCTACAAACAACTGTTGCATTGCCAGTTTTCACTTCGCCCTTGTACCGAGCTACCATCTCAGAGACTCTGAGTATTAATTCAACAGTGACTAGTGTCAGAGCTGATCTCAGTCTCATAGTGGTAGAAATTATAAAATTTGCGTTTATTATTGCATAATTAATGTTTATTGTGATATAATAATTTTGTTTTATTGTAATAAAAGCGCAATGTTATCTATAAGAAACATAACAAACGTTAACATTTACCTTGTGTTAACAGTAATCTTTTATTATTAAATCAGTATTTTGATACTATCGATTTAATACAATCGAATATATTTTGATACTATGGAGTATAATTTAATAGTATCTATCGATATGTGCGCTGCGTTATTTATTTGAAAACATATCTATTATGCATTTTCTGTTTTCTATTCTATTTTATAAAGAATCTATTTTATTTTAAAGATTCTTTTTCATAAAGTTCCTCGTTTTCTTTTTCTTCAGAATAAGATTCAGTATGACATCACAGGTGACTATCCGTCTCCAGATTTCTTCTTTGTTGATAAGGACAGCGGACAAATAAAGATCAAACGTGATCTGAGAGAGGACAGTGTTCAGCTGTCAACTTATTCGGTCTGTTTCTTATTCATCTCACTATTTGCAGCGTAATTTCAGCTTAAAGTTATAAAATAAATTAACATAAAGTAAATGTTGATACGCGTCAAGTGTTAAATCCAAACTTTTTTGTTAAATTTTGAATGAAATATTAACAAAATATTATAAAGATTACTTTTTTTTTTAGTATATTTGGCTTTGTTAGTTTTAAGTCAAATTTCAAGTTTCTTGCATAATTGTGTCTGTATATATTTTACAATTACCATTAAATCTTTCATATTATGATATTTGTTTAATTGCTTCTGTATTAGCTTGCCTTTTAGTTGTATTTCTTCTAACGCGTGCGTATAAATTTGAACTAAAATAAATTTGACTGACTTGATATAAATATATATGTCCTTTAGATTCGAGTCATAGCGTATGATGCTGCTACTCCAAGTGTTCAAGGCACGGCTCAGGTTCTAGTCTCAGTCACGCCAGATCAAAACAAACCAGTTTTCGTACAAAGTTATGTTACGGCAACCATCAGCTCAAACCAACAGTTGGGTTCAACTATTGTGCAGCTAAATGCTACAGGGACAGGATCAACGGTAACATTTAAATAACCCAGCTAGAAATTAATATTAAAACTTTTTCAATAAAACTAAACCAATCGTTCTACTTTGAATAACGATCGATGTTTTGGAGAGGTTATTTTTAAATCTATTTAATGTTTATTTTCTGCAGGATAAGATATTATACAGCATCACACAGGACGCTACTGCTATAAACTATTTCTACATTAATCCTGAAACTGGAGAAATTTCTTTGAAGCGTTCAATAAAGGACGATTTAAGGATCACTTACACTGTAAGAAATTAATTAATTATTTGTTAATTATGCATTGCCTAATATAATAATATATTTGTCTAATATTATACTGTATATATGTCTCATATATATATATTTCTAATATAATTATATATAGGCCTTAAACAATATACTCTATATATACACAATTTGACTTAAACTGTTTAGGCTGCGATTTTTGTCATTATTTCTCTTGTTATTTATCTTTGAATTTATCATACATTTTTATCCGTGTATTTTTATCATGTAAATAACTTTTTTTAAATTTAAAACTCCACAATTAGGCCTACTTTAAAAAGCAGCAGTAAACTAGAAACTATACGATAAATAAATAAATTACTGTATATATTACAGGTGACTGTGCAAGCGATGTTTTTAAGTGACAATCAGTTCAGTACGGCTCAAGTTATAATCACTGTGCCCCGTCAAACCAGCATTCCTACCTTTGTCAGCGCTACGTATAATGCAAATATCGATGAAAATCAACCAATCAACAGCGTCGTTACAACTGTATCAGCTCGTTCAGATAGCTCCATGGTAACTTTTTTATCATTGGTGTATTTAGAGGCTTTGTAGAGATGTAGTTCATTTTTTGACTCCCTTCCTCCTTTTCAGTCAATAACACTTGTCAATTGATTTATATTAGCTAATGAGTGAAACTGGATAAAAAAGTGTTCTATTTTTTTATAAATAGAATTTACTTCTTATAGCTATTATATTTCTGTTATGGTCTTATTTATAATAATATTGACATTTATTTCGTAGAATTGAAAGTATTTGAAAGTCATAGTATATTTTAAAATTCCTTCATCCGTTTTATCAAAGTCATCTTTATTTAGCCGTTTGATTTTTATCGAAACTATTTCTATATTTCTAGAGCACAATCGGTTACGCAATGAATGGATTTTATCCTTCCGATAATTTCTTCTTTGTTAAGTCATCGTCAAATGGAGCCGATATCTGTTTACTGAGATCCTTGAAAGACGATATTCTACAGTCTACGATATATATTGTAACGTTTATTTTTAATAGCTACTTATTTTTATGTATACAGTTATACTGAGAGTAGTTCTAGCATTGAAAATTGCAGAAATTTTATGTATTATTTTACTTTATATTACAGTATAGCAAAACACACACAATTTCACAACATTATATTGCTAGTTATAGATTATTCCCTCTTGTAAATTTTATTTACACACTATTAAAACTGACTAGTGAAATGACTACCAAATGATGTTTTTTTGTATTCATCTTTACTTTAATTTTATGATTTCCATCAATTTTTATATGAATAACGACAATGTCAGAATAAAGACCTTATTATTAGTTATTAGTGATAAATTATAAAAGAGTTATTGTTACAAATTATTATTTATTTTTATTGCTATAGATTAGAGTTATTTATATTTTGTTATTATATCATTTCAGGTTCGTGTTTTAGCGTTTGATTCTGTATCACCTGATCAAACGACACCAACCAATGTCACGATCAGTGTTTTACGCAACCCCAACTCTCCCCAGTTTAGTTTATCATCCTACCAGGCGGCCATTGTGGAAACTTTTCCTATTGGAGATGAAGTGCTTGTTGTAAATGCTACTGATCTAGATAATGTAAGAATTATTTTAAATTCTTTTGTGACTATGGCTTGACATGTAAATTATGTATTGTTTATATTTATTTAGTTGAGTACCGGTATATACAGTACATTGTATTATTTGAACGATGTTGAAGATAAGATATCAATTTAAGAGTTTTACTAAAGGGCGCAGCTAGTTACAGAAAATAGGTAGCTATCATGGATTTGAACCTGGACTTGTTGCTTCCGAGTCCAGCACCCTAACCACTTCTCTAACGAGCCTTGACAATATAGCATTTATTGTATAGTTTTAATGAAATGTATTAAATTTTAATCTGTTTCATTATTTAGGATATTATAAAGTATAGTTTAATTGGTACTAATGAGGTTTCAACATATTTCTATCTCATATCTGACACTGGTTCAATCATTCTGAGAAAAGATTTATCTGCTACTTCCACAACAACATTTACTGTAAGTTTTTTGTTAAATCATCAAAATTCAGACTCAGAATAATGTTACCTGATGTCTAGTTTTTTAGATAAAATTCACCATATTGTAAATAGATTATTTTGATCAGGAGCTTGTCAAATTTAAATGTGCATTTTTTAATCAATATTTCCATGTTTTTTGAAAGTTTTGGCACGTTTATCAGTTTTTTACTGCGTTGTTACTTTATAATAATTACTTTTCATTGTTTTTAAATGTTTAATATTCCATATCTTAATACTTAATCCATTCAATTGAGTACTCGACTCAGGCTTCATGACTCAACATTCAAAAATGAACATTCTTAATTCTTCATTTTACTCCACTGTTACTCATTCCAGATCGCTAAACTTGAAATTATTTCTTTTATGCAGTTTTCTATTCGAGCGTCTGATCAGCGAGGTTTACTTGAAAAACATACAGACGTGCAAGTTGTAGTGACAGTTAAACACAGCCAGTCTGCTCCTGTATTTAGTGGCGCTCCTTATCAAATAACAGTATCAGAGAATGCTCCAATCAACAGCACAGTGTTCACTGTCAGGGCGAGCAGTCCTGATCAAAATGTAATAATTTCTGCTGTGATTAATATGTTTTACTGATAAAATAGTTCTATATTTATTACTGTAAAGTACAGTACATAAGAGTTGAATTGCTGTAGTATACTTTACTGTACTAAATATACAACTGTTTATATATACATATAACTATACTTACGTACTTTACTCTATTAAATATATAATTATTTTTATATATATTATATATTTAGTACAGTATATAATAGTTATATATATATTTATAGTGTAGTAAAAACTACTGTAAAAAACAGTACAATACTTTAAGTATTCTGTAATAAGTTTCTCAATTGTCAGAGTGAAAAAACTGTACAATTTTAGATCAAATTTGTTTTGCTGGATTTTTACAGAGCGTATTGCAGTATGAATTGACTGGTGTTGCCCCTTCTACTGATTACTTTGGTTTAAATGTAAACACAGGAGATGTTTATGTGAAGAAAGCTTTGAATAATGACACAGCTACATCATACTTCGTAAGTTGCAAATATTTAAAATATTTTTTACAAGATGACTGTTTTATCTTGTTATCTAGTGGCCAGAAGGAGAATTGAATTTACTTTTTAAATTTTACTGCAAGTTAAATTGCTAGTTTTTTGTCGATTTTGATAATTTCACAGTGATTTTTCGCAGTGATAATTTTTGCTATAATAATTATTGAACTTTTAACATTAAAGAAGCTATTTTACTGTTATACAATTCGTCGATCATATTATACTAAATATATCTTATTACATATCTACATATATACATATCTCTATCATATTTTGGAGATACATGAATTTAAATCACAAAATATATAAATGCATCCCATTCAAATTCTACAAATTTTCAATAAAAACCTGTAAACTGTACGTTTCTAGTTACTGATAGATGTCTGGGACATCAGCAATCCCGCAATCAAAGTCAGCACGTCTTTAACTCTAATTGCGAGTCGTAATGAATTTGCTCCGGTATTTTCTCCCAATCACTACCAAGCCAGTATCAACGAGTACGATCCTGTGGGGGAAAATGTCACCCGCGTAATGGCCAGCGATAAAGATTTACCGGGGCCGAAAAGTCAGATCCTTTTCAGTATTTTACCCGGGAGCCAGGGTGCTGATTATTTCTTTATTAATCCGTACACAGGGGATATTATAATCATGCAGATGTTGGCTTATGATAAGAGCAAACTGGAAAAATACCAGGTTTTAGTAGTATTATTATTTATTTTTTTACTTCGGTATTTCATAGCTCATTGTTTCTCTAACTAGCTGCACCCTGTAGTAAGACGCTTAAATTGACAGCTACGTGTGAGACGTCATTTATATAATACGGCAATCCAGACGTTAAACTTAACTTGCTGCACCCTTTAGTAAGATGCTTAAATAGATAGCTACGTCTGAGACATCATTCATATAATACAGTAATCCAGACTTTAAACTTAACTTGTGCACCCTTTAGTAAGACGCTTAAATTGACACTACGTCTGAGACATTATTTATATAATATGGTAATCCAGACGTTAAACTTAACTGGCTGTACCCTTTAGTTAAACACTTAAATTGACAGCTACGTCTTCAACATCTTTCACATAATTCAGTAATCCATGACATTAAACTTAATCTAAGTGAAATTAATCTTTATATAAACTTAATCGTTTTACTTAAACTAATTTTTTCGTATAAAGTATATAATTATATAATTATATAGTAGAAATATATTCACTGTAATATTTCTACACTACAGCTTCAGATAATAGCACGAGATGAGGGTGTGCCCCCCCAACAAGGGTCCGCTACAGTCACTGTGCTGGTTGCAAGGAATCATTTTGCTCCACAGTTTCAGCAATCCAACTACGTCGCTACAATTCCTGACAGTTTCCTACCAAATATGGCAGTCCTCACTGTGCTGGCAACGGATGTTGATCCTCCGGTTTGTATTTATATTCAGTAGTACTTAAGAATTTGTACTTTGTTTTACATTATAAATAATAGTATTTTGTACTTTGTACTTTATTAAACTATATTATATGTAGTACTCTATGTACTATATTATATTTAATACTGTATGTAATTATTTTCAAGCACTCTATACCATTATCATTATACTCTAGTAATTTATGTAGCACATTCTATTTGGGTATATTTTTTTGATACAGCTGAGCACCATTGTTAAAATTAAGTGTAATTAAATCAAGATTGTATTTGGTATTTTGTTTTTTGATAGTTTGTCGCAATATAATTAAGATGCTTTTAATATTATAAACATGGAAAATTCAACTTTTAACAGACAGAATATTTATTTATTGTATAACACGCTATTATTATGAATAATATAATTTTAATACATCAGCTTATCAATGTGAACATTTAAATTCTAATTACAGGGTCCCGACAGCAAAGTGTCATACTCAATCACTGGCGATGACGCAGCTAAATCTTATTTTAGTATTAACTCAGAATCAGGAACGATATTTTTATCTAAAACAATAACTGGAAGTCTTATTCAATCGTTCTCTGTAAGTCCTCTGCTTTATTTCATTCATTATTACTAAATTAATATTCATTTCATGAAAAAATGTTTATATATTTACCAAAGCAATCGATTTTTAAAACAATTCTGATTTTCTCAGCTAAAGTTTATAGTTATTTTCTGATCTTTCATCAATTGCAATGTTCATATAATAGAGTAATCCTTGACATTAAACTTATCTTTTAACAAGTTGTTTGTGTTATTAACGTGTAATGTTAATAATATAATGGTAATAGTATTCAACAACATTTAATCTCTAACATTTCTGATCATATCAATGACTTGACAAACTAAAAAAAACATCATTACATTTGCAAACATCATTACATCATTACAATATACAAGCTTTCTTATTGTATGTTTCAGAATGACATCATTACAATTTTTTGTATTTTATATATTTCAGATAATCGTTCAAGCGGCAGATTCTGGCATTCCGCCAAAAGTTACAACAGTCTCGGTGACTATTACAGTGACTGCTACTTCGGGAAATGCTGATTTGCCAGTTTTTAGTCAGAATGAATATTCAAAAGAGCTCCTGCATACAGCTCCTGTGGGATCCACTGTGGTCACTGTTTCTGCTAGAAGTGTAACGGTATTATGATTCTTTAGACGACCTACTTTTGTGTAATAAACCTACTCTTGTGTAGTAAAGTAATTTCTTGTAATAAATCTACTTTATTGTAATAAATTTAATTTCTAATAATAATTTTTTCAAATTAAATCAAATTTTTATTCAAAGGTAAATAAACGATATCTAAAGCAATGGAGCTATAGATAAAATATTAGTAGAGTCATGTTATACAATTTTTGTAATATATCTAACGCACCATATTAGAAAATGTTTCATTTTTCAGTGTCCGGTGTCCTATAGTATTATTGGAGATGGTATTGCGATGGACTTATTTTCAACTGATGGGACGTCTTCTGGTCAGATTAAAATCTCCAAATCACTCGATGAAGACTCCAGTCTAACTTATACAGTAGATCACACTTACTTTTCTCTTAATTCTGTCATTTGCTGCTCAACTTATATTTACAGTAATATTGTTTGTGTATAAACTTATAACTTGAGTAAAGGAACTAGATTTTATTTTATTTCTGCCTATTGCATAATTAATAAAGCAGCAGAATGTTTAAATTTGTTTGCAATTTAGTCGTTTATTAAAGTTAATTTATTAAAAATGTAATTATTTATTTTTGTACCCTATAGATTCGAATTCAAGCTACGTCATCTTGTAGTTCTTCACTAAGCGCTATAGCAACGGTACGCATCACTGTGATTAGAAATCAGTTCCCCCCTCAGTTCAATTCAACGCTGATATCAATGGCCATTCCATACAGTCAGCCGATTGGTTCACTCATTGCTACAGTCTTTGCTTATGATAATGATGAGGTTTGTCAAAATAATGAAGGTTCTACTTACTTTTTAATATTTAGTCACCAGGTGGCAACATATAAAGAAAAAAAATCATTAATCTTTATAGGTGAGGTGGGTATAATTAAATTAATTGTTTTATTTCTTGTTTCTTTATGTATATGTCTGTTTTGCCTGTTTGTTTTCTCTTCAGTAAATATTGTACTTTTCATATTTGAATAAATCTCAGAGTAAATAGATATATTGACATTCAATTAGATGATTTAATTTATTTCATTTTCAATTTATTTTGCTAGTTTTTATTAGTTATTAATTATTGTTATTAATCATTATTAGTTAGTATTTTATATTAATTTTTTTCGCCTTTTCTTTAATGTATAAGACTTCTTATTCTATCATTCTACTCAGTTATTTTGCTTTATTAAGTAGCGATAAACAAATTTAAACAATAAATATTTCAGGGATCAACTGTACAGTATACTCTTTCTGCTGATAAATCAATACCGAGTGATGCTGATTCATATTTCTTTGTCAATCCTACCACCGGAAGTGTATACGTTACTGGACTTTTAGTTAACGATCCTGCTAAAACTACCCTATACCAGGTTACTTTATATCAACAATGCAAAATCTAGCATCTTATACTGTACAGAGAAAACTATCAATAAATATCCGGTTAAAAATATCTGAGAAAACATCATTATTGTTCGTTTTTTATAAATTTATTGGAGGTCCTGTGTAATTTTAGTCTGTCAATCATAGTTATAAATACATTTCAAATATGTTATATATCCATAACTCAAGATATCATTATTAGCATTTCTAAACAGAAGATTAATATAAAAATAGTCTAAGTTATATCTATTAAGTATTTAATTCGATATTTTGTTTTCTTTTTTGTATTTCAGCTTATAATCTTAGCTGTAGATAATGGGATACCACCAAAGAATGCATCTACCTCAGTCAATGTACAAGTGCGTCGCAATGGTCCAGTGTTCAGTCAGTCAGCTTATAACATAACACTTGATGATAATACACAGCAAGGAACATTGGTTGTGCAAGTCAATGCACTGAATGATAACAAAGTAATGAATATTATGAATTTTATATTCATAATTCATTATTATTGTCTTACAATTTATTTAGTTTAATATATCTTTTACTTTTATCTTATTACTTTGAGTTTTTATTTACATTTTAACGGTGGAAAATGTTAATTTTAACAGCAGAAAATTCTTTAACAGTAAGAAAACGAATGAAAGACTTAGTGAAAGAAAACAATTAGAATGTAATGAAATATTGATTGTAATATATACCAAAACAATACTGTTGGTAATTCGCTATTTCTTCATAAATTTCAGTTTTTAAATACACAAATTTGCGAGTTGCTTGTATTGAATGTGTTGTTTTTATTGCAGCCAGTGAAATACAGTCTCGTATTCCCAGGTCTTGGCAATCAGTTTTTCACTATAGACATCAATACAGGGCAAATAACTTTATTGCATTCTCTTTCTGACAGCTGTCAATCATCATACAAGGTAGGCCTAGGCTCATACTCAATTTTAGTCAAAATTTAAATTTATAATGAAGCGATGTTACATTTCTTCGTAGTTGCATTTTCTTTCGACATTTGGAATCTTGCATTACATTTATTGAATACATATAACTTTAATTTAGTTTAAGTTTATTATCTGGATGGATTACCACATTGTATGAACGATATCTCAGACGTAACTGTCATTGTAAGTGTCTAACTGAAATATTCAGCGAGTTAGTGATAGAATGAGTTTTCACAAGAATAGAACTTGGGTATGCTGTTTCTTGGATCTATTGTATTGTTGTCCTGTGTTATGTGAATCCTCTTTACAATCTTCAACAAATCATGTGAAGGTAATGTGTTCATTGATTGTTACAGTTTGAGGTGATAGCAAGTGACACTGAGATGCCTACACTGATGACACGAGCAAATGTTTCCGTATCCAGTCCACCCTCGTCCTCTCCAAGTTGTACTGGAACTTATGAACTGGGATTCATGCAACTGAATTACTTGTATGCCTTCTGATAATAAGCGTTCTAATTATAAGTTTTCTCATATAAAAAGTTTGATTTTCAATTGCACAGAATTATCAGGTATCTCATTGTGTTTTTGTCAGATTGGTAGTTGGATATTTTTGATCTTTTCTTGTTTCAAATTTGACACTGCATACTTACTCTTTTGTAATGTCAGATTAGATGCTGTAATCTTTCTCTTTTGTTTTCTTCTTTCAGGTTGGACATTGTTGAGATAGTAGAGAACATTGCAGTAAATCAATCAATTGCTCGTCTTTCCGTTGTCAATGCAGGAAATGCTAAAAATATCATCTGTACAATTCTTCCCTCCCAGTCGTATCTTGACTTTAGGGTTCAATACACAAAGAGTCAATGCGAAGTTTTTACTGTTAATTCTCTTAATTACGATGTCATCAACAGATATGATCTGGACATAACTGTTGGCTACTTAAATGATTCTGAAACGACTGGTATGTTTGTGATCTTTTTTGTGTAATTTTTTAGCTTATGATCTTTATTTTTATAATATTGTAACTGGTTTAAACAGATATATTTTAAAGAGATATTCTTTTCTACTTATCGTCAAAATTGGTACTGTGAACCAAATTAACAATGCACCAGCACATCACTAAAGAATACAAAATATTTAGTCGTAAATACAGCTTACAGGAATCGAACCCAGGAATTATTGGTTTACTTACCTAATGAGCTTAGAACTTTAAGGATACATGTTTTACAATTTACAGCATTCTGCTAATTTTAAAATTAATTCGATTGGAAATTGTGTGTTAATGTGTAAAGATTTATAAATGACTATGGCTTATATAAATCTCTGTTAGATTTAACATCCGGGTCTGATGCATCAACAGCCAGATTGACTGTTCTATTAAGACAAGCAACAGACAAGCCACCGGTATTCATTTACCCAGTATATCCGCAAGAGGTTGACATTCATAAACACTTATTTGTTGGTGCGACTACATGCGATGCATCACCGCTAACATTGGTCATGCAAATTGAGGTCTGTTTCTTGATGTAAACTAATGTAAAATCTGTATTTTATTGTTCCAATTTGACTGTATGATTATCTGATTTTTATATTTATATCCTTTAGATTTTCTGCTTTTTGCGAATAAAATTTGTATATACATTGACATTATTTTCTATTGCAATATGGACAAGACACTATTATATTGATCTATTGATAAATTTGGTTAGTTTATATGAATTGATTTACAAGAAACTACTATAATGTATTCAGTAGAAACTTTTAGCAAGGATTTAATAATTTGAAGAAGGATTACTAAATGTTGCAAGTTCAATATTAACAAATTGAGTACAATAACTAATTAATCTATAATCATTTGTGTATAACATAAGTTGTGAGTTGTACTTTACAACGTAAGGTAGGCTACAACCTATTTTATATCTTTACTTTGTTTTTTATATATTTTTGGAATTAATTTAACTGTTTTTAGGCTGTAAATTCAAATTACATACAAGACCAGAAAGTATCCTATTCGTCCAGTAATCAGAACAATTTTGTGATAAATAAAGAAACTGGTGCAATTTACACGAGTTCTTTGTATTCGCTTTCACGTAAAGAGATTGAGAACTTCACAGTTAGCGCTTATAATGTAGATAATCCAGACAGAATCTCAACGGCTGCTCTAAGCGTAAGTTATTCTCTCGCATTTGATATTAAACATTTCAACTTGAGAAAATTTATAACTTTTTGTCAAAAAACGCAGCTTGATGTGTTAGCATTAATAAATCCCATGATGAAATTAACTATTATTTCGATTTGACTGTCTGATTATGTGACTTTTATATTTATTTTGCTTCATATTTTTGGCCTCTTGTGAATAAAATTCATGTATACAGTACATTTATTTATAACAAGCTGTTGCTCATATTGCTATCTGCAGATATTCTGTATTGTACAAGATAATAGAATAGCTGTTGGTTTTATGGATCTCTCAATTGACCAAGTGTCTGCCAATATCAACAATATAACCAGGTACACCGTTCATATTGAGCATAAGAACCTATTATAGCAATAATTGCCTGAAATAGAAGCAATTTGGATTTCATTTTGAAGATAGAAGTATAGTAAATAACTTAATACTGATAATGATTATGATATTGTTGTGTTTAGGATACTAGAGCAACAAGCAAAACGTATAATTATTGTTGAGAAGATTGAAGCTCTGAATTCTAACACAAATACTGTTGCAAAGAGAAGTACTCAGTCTGGGTATATTCTTTCAAATGTTTATTATCAAATACTAAATAATATCCAAATGTTTCACTCGTTTGTTTTTGTTTTAATATCTAACAATAACACACAATAGTAATCTGCTCTTAAATCTTAAAAAGATCTCATCTGTTGTGTTTATTACTTGCTCTAATATGCTAGATAGTTAGTTATCTATTGCATATTTTTTAAAGTAATTTAAATAGCTTTAAAAAGGTTTTTTAGCTTATCGTTTGTTTGTTTATCAACTTTTTGTGCAATAAGCTGGTGGACTGTGTTAGATGTTAAAGTATTGTACATTTAGATCGCAAGCTGTTTTTGTCATTATTAATTCTGATGAATGGAAACTGGAGTCCAATGACAAGTCGCCAAAGTAAGGAATTTGTAACTAACTTTTAAAGGGAAGTAATATTTTTTCTTGTAAATATTTCAAATTCTGACATCAATTGTGGGCCTAATGTGATGTCGATTCCTTGCGACTGAATTTGTAGACTTACTAAAATGAAACTATATAAATGAAACTTGTATCAAACTGTTGTGTAATAATTATATTAAATGATGACATTGATATTGCTTTTATATACTGATGTAGTGATGATTATAAACAACTTGTTTTATATTAAGTGTGAAAGTTTGTTATACCAAATAAACTCGAGTTAAACTTTAACAACTATTATTGAATCAAAACATTCAAATTATTGCTGCTACATACAGCAATCTTATAACTCTAGTCTAACTCAACTGTAAATTAATAATGATAGTTACCCTAAATTAAAATCTGACAAGCTTATGGGTTAAGTGTGATGTTTTTTTGTAGTCCATTCGTCTCTCCATTTGTGAGAAACAACGCCTCAGTGAGTTTAAAAAGTGTGGGATATGGTGACGTGTGGATTGCTCCTTACAATATGACGGAGCAAGAGTTAGTAGAATGGTTGATTGAAAAAGGTTATGGTGTCTACGGAGAGGGGCCTTGGATCGCTTTGATTTGTTTTGGAGCCATTATAGTGTTCTTTTCCTTCGTTGGCATGATCATTACATGTGTGACATATACCAAGTAAGCCTAGTTTATATTTGGTATAGTCTGTAGTAAATAAAATATTCTTTTTTTAAGTGAAAGATATTAAGTAATAGATAAAGTATTCTTTTTTTAAGCGAAAGATTTAGCTAGAGACTAAGTTTAATACTTAAAAATTCTAGATAATATTATAATGCACATACTGTTTGAAAAATGATGCTCTTATGTAGATCTGCATAAAATTCAACATTTTTGCACAGTTTCAACTGTACAGCATTATTTTAGGAGATATGTTTTCAATGAGATCTGAATTGGCTCGATTTAAAATTATGAAACATTTATAAGCAGTAATAATTTATCATAACAACAATGAAAGGAAGAGCAACATTTAAATATATCAGTTGACCTCTACTTTAATATAAATTTCTATATATTTCAGATACAATCGATTTCAGAGACAAAGCAAACAGTATTTACGAGTTCTTCATCAGCCAGAAACTACATTCCCTGAGCCTCCGGGTTTTCTTAAAGAAATTGAAGCGCAGGTTATTTCTTCATTTAAAATCACTTTCCTATATTATTTGGTATATATATTATTTTGTATTTGGTATACTATTTGGAATAATATTTGATATAATATTTGATATATTTTCTATATTTTCTATATTATCTAATTACTTAATATTTTAATGTAGTATTGTTAATTAGCGTGAGTTTCGCACTTAATAATATCTAATGTGAGTTTTTGGCCTACTAAATATAAGCAAGAGTATTATATCAAATATTAAAATATTAACATATTTTAATATTACCAGAAAACTGATATAGATCTATATTCTTGTAAATAAAAATATAGCAATTTATAAAAGAAATTGTTATATATTCAAAAATATATCAATATATATCTTCATGATTTCTAAAAGCCAATTTTTTATTCAACAACCAGGGGCTTGCCTTATACGTACCCCCAGATGAACCCATGAAAGAAGTTGGTGTCGTAAATATGAGTTTTGCTCGGCAGAATAAAACGAAACTAGACACCGATATGCGACATCGTCTGACCGGTCCAAATACGTTACCAGGTAGCGTTATCGCTACTGCTCATGGTGGCAGCAGATCAGCGACGTTGCGACCAAATCGCGGACATAGTGGAGATAATTTAGGGGTCGGCGTTAATCCCGTTTATCAAAGGTACTTATTGTTTATTAGAGGTAATATATTTGAAGTTTATACATTTCCAATTTGTTCTTATAAATGAACTACGTGTAATCAAATATATTCCCTTATTTGGTAATATTTATTATATTATATATTATAATACTGTTATTTATTATATATTATATAATTTTCTCTGTATAACTACTCTATTTATTTCTTGGTACGCTATATTTGGATATTGCATCCGTTTTTAAATTGAATAAGATTTGATTTTAAATTGAATCAAATCTTATCATTCTTCAACCTTTACTAAATGTGAAAATCGAATTTATTTTGTCTTAATTTTGTTTTTTCAGTCATCGACCTAGAGCTGATACAGGACGAAATGGGTCGCATTATGTCGTCACACCCCATAGCGCTAACTCAGGGACTGGTCATAAAACGAAAGCGTTGCCTTACAGCCAACACGCTACCGTTTTGTAACGTAGTAATAATATTACAAAAATGAATTTGGCAATGTAGTAATAAAGTTACAAAAATGAATTTTGTAACATAGTAATAACGTTACAAAACTTAATTTTGTAACTTAGTTTGTCGTATAAATGTTCTACTAATGTTGTTCGTAATTGATATAGGAATATAATTGTTTATTTTTGCGTTTTGTGGTTCGCAATATTTTGAGACACTTTGAGACTGTTATTTTTCAGATACCGCTCATATTTGCATTGCTAGTGTTGTTATACTGTAACTTTGTGTTTGATAAATTATACGTTTAACAATAAATCAACTTATTGTTTATTAGTGTAACTATAAACTGCATAGTGCAATACAAGTCAAGTGTTTGTGTTACTTTATTCTGCGTACTCAGTTCACTACACGTCACTGCATAGTCTTTTTGTGCTGATGTGACAGTAGTAAATATACTAGTAAATATTCAGCTTTATTAATTAGGCAATGAACTCGGACGATTTAGAATTATTGAAATCGTCTCGTACTAATTTAAACTAACTTATAGTTGCATGTATATATTTTTATATATTTTACATTAAACTATATATTTTTCTTTTGTTTTCATGTTTTGTTTTGGTGCCGCTATATTTTATACCTCTATGACTAAAAGCTGATCTTGCCCAGTTATAATTTCTCCATTGTAATTAGCGTACAGTATATCGTTTTCATTGTATTATTGAAATGAAATTATTGTTCTATTTTGAAGTGTTCTGTATCAGTAGCATTTTGATAATGTAAATGATTTAACTCTATTACCGAATCGTGAAAGACCAAATTTCTACATGAAAAAATAAGAAAATTAGTAATATAATTCACCATTGAGATGATTGATAGCATTAGATTTTTATCTTTGATAATAAATTCTATAGCTAATCCTGATTCGTTATTAAATCCTAATATTAGTTAATAGTTATAACATGTAATAAGTTCGAAACGATTCTTATTATATTAGTTCTAACATGTAAAATAAGTTAAGAATCTTAAATATGATTTTCATCTATCTTTAAATTTTAGTTATAGATGTTAAAGAAGCCACAGAAGAATTAAATTAATTTTTATTAATAATATCAATTGACAATCACAGTTATTATAACGGTTCACTTATATATAAAAATATATTCATTTATATACATACTACGCATAATACAGTAATGTATACAAATATATGCAAATGCATCTGCTGTAAATCTATCAATATATTTCTATATTTGCAAATATATATCTATCTATTTAGCGTATTATTACTCAAGCTAAGTAACGTAAAATTACTTAAGCACAGTAAATTAGTAAACACATAACGACAAAGTTACAGCTAATTTACATTAAATTTGAGCTAACTAAAACTTGTTAAATTAGCTTTATTCAGAATCAGTATAAAAGTTATTAACATATTACGATTGCACAAAATTGAACAATTTAACACTAAGCCAGAAACCTATTGTATAAACAAATGGTTATTTAAATTTTAACTCATAAATGCAGAGACTGTAGATTGTATTATCTCGATAAATGCTATTTCTAAGTCGAAAAGCAATGAAACAAAACTTCATACAAAAAAACAATGTATTTCTAAGTACAATGAAGTCCAATAAAGTTGACATTTAACAAAGAAATAATTTGTGCATAAAACAGAATAAAGAGTTTATATCGAAATAATAACATTTCTTATTTCAATCCAACCCCTCTATCCTGCCTTACGCTCAATACTAAAACTATTTTTATATATACTTACACAGTCATTAACAAAACTTTCATCTAACTAAAGTCCTCTAAAAAACAGCCTTTTCAACATTATACGATTAATACCAGTATTTTATTAAGTTATAATCTGAATGTTGAGTAATATTTTAACTCGATTCAATAACAGTCCAGTTCAACCAGTTGATATTTTTGCTACATACTATCCTGTTCAATCTTGATACCTCAACCAAAAGTAACCAGAAAACAACTGATTTCTAATCTCTAAGCCTTATTAAATAAATAATTAACATTGTTTTTCAATTAAACTGATCAATAAGAAAACGTTTTCTTGTATGAAAATAAAAGTACCACAAGTGTGCAATGAATTGTAACCATTGAAAAAGTCGTCACGCTGATGATTATAGGCAAGCAATACGTGCGTTATACATATGGAAATTGAATAAAAACTGCAGTTTTTATTCAATGTGTGAGAAATTGTGAGAATAGAAAAAGGGCTAATAACGATCAGCATGAGCCATACCAAACATTAGTTTATCTCGATCTCGACGCTGCAATAATAAATCAATAATTTCACATTATGGATTGAAAATTTTCCATTAATGTCATTGAAATACACAGAAATAAAAGAAAATAAAGTATTTGTAGTAAATACCCCCGGGGTTATACAAGCGTGAGGGTTATATAAGTGAAAATACAGTATAATAAAAACATCCGTAGACTGTCTCGATATTGCGTATATTATATACAAAAATTATCAATAGTATTTTCTATATTATCATTAAAATTAAGAGCTCAATTAACTAATTTCATCGCTAACTACAAAAATAAGTAAGTCTTGACAAGTTATTTCACTAACTCTAATAAAGACTTGTATAATATAAATCGTGAAACGAATATAAAAGCGATATTAGTAAAAAAAGAAAAGATTTTTACGTAAATCTGTAATTTTGTACTATAAACTAGTATTAACTAGTATAAACTAGTATAAACTAGTATAAACTAGTATAAACTAGTATAAACTAGTATAAACTAGTATCAACTGGTATAAACTGGTATAAACTAGTATAAACTAGTATAAACTAGTATAAACTAGTATAAACTAGTATAAACTGGTATAAACTAGTATAAACTAGTATAAACTGGTATAAACTGGTATAAACTAGTATAAACTAGTATAAACTAGTATAAACTGGTATAAACTAGTATAAACTAGTATAAACTAGTATAAACTAGTAT
>JAQIXG010002338.1:0-18017 GCA_034700105.1 Oconnorella tubifera | reverse complement strand
TGTCTACATAGAACGGGAGAGTTCATTATTAGGGACGTCACTGACTTATAAGTCAACAAAGATAAATGAAAGTAAATCATCGTTAAGTTCAAACTTAAACAAAGTACAATAACATAAATACATACCTCTGTCTGCACTCTTCCTCTCCCCCCGCACAAACCCCAGCTGCACGCCCCCCTGACCCCCTCCCTGAACTTCTCGACACAAACTTTCTACGCAGGACTGCTATAAAACTCTTTCCCTTCCTCACAGAGGTCTTGCTGGTCTCTACTTTACTCGTAGAGTGATGGGACGACGAAGAGCAACTCACAAAGTCATCACTATTACTACTCGCCATTCTCTATACAATTCTCTATACAACTCTCTATACAGTTCTCTGTAATTCTCTATACAATTCTCTCTACAGTTCTCTCTATAATTCTCTCTATTTCGTATCAATTGAGCCAAAACTAATAAACGCTTAACATCTAACGTCACATCAGCACTAAATTGTTGCACACGTCTACTCAAGCTAAGGTATATATCTAAACTATATTTTGCATGTAAGACTGTAGACGTAATCCCTCGTCGCCTAATATACCTAATTATTCATCAATCTAATCATTTTCGTTCATTTCATCTATTTTTAAATTTAAAATTAAATTCTTACGCTAATAAATCTAACTAAGTATCAGACGGATCAGCTGAGAGGGAATTATCGACCGGAAGAAGTAATGAAGCGAGAAAGTTTAATTTATTTTCAATTATTTTTATTTATTTTATTTATTTGTCGAAAATAAAACATTAGCCGCCATTGTTAAATAAATGCGCGCATGCGTAGCCTGTATAATGTGAGTATGCGTTATGCATTGCCTGTATAATGTGAGCTTTGTCCTTGTGACTAATTTTATCCTAAATAATTAGACGAATGTTTGATATTAATCATTTTTCTAATCAAATCTATTTCTAACGTTTAATGTTCGCTTTATCGTTGAATGATGATGTAATTTAAATGTCACTCAGTTTCAGTGGCGGATCCATGGGGGGTTGGTTGGGGGATGGGCGATGGGAGCTGGAAGGAGAAATGGCCCCCCGCCCCCTACAAAGTCGATGTATTTTTTTATTTTTAATCTGAATGTTGGCGGAGCGATTGCTCCCAGCCTAAAATATATCTGAAAGATACAGATATATTTAGACTGCATCTAAATAAATAATGCAATGTTATAAACTCTTACTCAACAACATACAACTTCTTAATGTCGATGACCAAAAAAAGTCTGAAAAAAAATAATCGCCCCCTCCCCCCCCCCCCCCCCCTACTGTATGGCCTGGATCCGCCACTGACATTATAGGCATAAAATGTCTAGATATATATTTACATAATGATCCTTCCAAGTTATGTCTATATCAGTATATCATAAATGTATTTTTATGCGTATAATAATTTACTATATGTCTATATATTCAGGGAAACCAATAAATGCCACTTTTGTCAATCCCCAACTTATCTTAACCGCGATCACGAAACAATTTTCAGCAAAAAAATGTTCATTTTTAACTTAATTACTGTTTTTTCTCTCTAAAAGCAGCCATAATTTACCAATAAGCCTACTTTAAACATGTTTCAGGAAGCTCGCACTGATGTAAACATTAGACTAATCTTTATCCTCCGAAAACATCGTGAAGAGCACGAAATGTTTTATCATCCATAGGTTATATTTTACTCTTTTCCATCTGCTTATAAGCCTCCTTGATCCCTCTGGCTGTAAGCCACTCTGATCTAGCACAGGTCAAAACAGAAATGCATATTAAATGGGAATATATACGCGAGTTGCTGCAATTTGGTCAAATAAATCTCGCAATTTCGACTTCAATTTGCCTCGAATCAATCTAAAGTCTGACAAGAATCATTTCCGTGAATATAGCCAAGGGGGTGGGGGAGCTAGGGTCGTTGACCAGTTTTATACGTAAAATGAATAATATATATATATATATTAATTATTCATAAATATTAATAATATATATATATATGAATAATTTTTAAAGTGGTCTGAGTATTGTAGCATTATTAAGTTACATGTTTCGCTGAACTAGTTGAAAACCCTTTCTAACATTTATTCAATATTGTTATCAACGCCTTATTGGACATTGAATTGAATGTTAATATTGAATGTAATAAATTAATAAATAAATAGAAAATACATAATACACCATTATATTATAGTCGTTATTTTGAACTAGTCCATAAATGTACTTTCTACTTTTTCGTGACAATAAAATATCTTCACGTATCTGCATTTCTCACTTCTCTCTTATTTTCTCTCATATCAACGAGTGTCACTCTCAATATCGTCGTGTACTGGTTTCGATTCAGCGACCCTCGCGTTGCACGGCCGTCCACCAACTAATGAGGAATCAATGAAAGAAACAAGCCATTTCAGGAGTTGCATTTAGCTAAAAAAAATTCAATGGAATAAGACAAATTCAGATTTCTAAAGTAAATTTAAGATAATTTAAAATCAGACACCACATTTTCTAAACTATTTGTTTCAGTAATGATTAAAAGTAGGTTAAAATATAGAAAGTTAATTGACTGAAGATGGATTCATATGAAGTAAAATAAATATTTATTAGAATTTAATGTTGTTGTGCAGCGTTAATCAGAATTTATTATGAAGTTACTCTAAATCAATTAAAATTACACTATCTGGTAAAAAAATCAATCGTTGACAATTTCGCCATTGTGCTAGTCAAATATTAATCAAATAAAGATCAAATATTGCTTTAAAATAAATTTCGATTTAGATTATTCACTTTAATATAAATAGTCCTTAACGACGTTGAAAATAAATTTGCGTACTCAGAGTAATAAAAAAGACAAACAAGCGAATAACATCGAGCCGAAAGTGAACAGATAATTTTGTTATGAAATAAAAATTACTGATTCTTGTAACAATATTTAACACAGAAAACTGTACTACTTCAAAATTGCAAAAGCACACGCAAACATTAAATTCCATCTCTTTTTTTAACTAAATAATGTTTCTTATTTGTCCAATGTAGTTGAACTGAGAGGCAGATGTGTTCTGGATTGTCCTCATAGCAGCCACTAATCGAATAATGTCAGAATTTTATTGACTCAGGCCTCGGGCTGCAGTTGATTACATAGTGTGGGGATGACTCGCCTTCATTCGGAACATTTCAGTAAATTGAAAAACAAGGAGGGGGGGGTCCTAACGTCACTCTCTCCCTTAAGGGGGTGAGATTATTGTTAGGGGGTACATTCCTCGTTTGGTTAAAAATTTGATGATTGAAGATAGAATGAAAAGGAAAGATTTTCGAAATAATATACAGCAAAATGCAGATTGAATTGTTGGAAAATTGAAGTCTGAATTTGTTGAGATTAATCGTTATTATTTAAGAACTTCTGCTTAATCAATAAATAAAATTTAAACAAACAGTACTATTTTATTAACTAGTTATACCGTTGACAATCTCTGTTATTATGCTATTATTACAATATAATGTATGAATGTATACGTATTCAATATTATATGTATACTGTATGTTAAAAAGTAATCATAGAATGAACATCGTACTTATGAAAATATTTGTATTGAATTCTGATAATTAATTTCCTAATTTGGCCGTTCAAAACTGTGTAAAAAAACTTAGTTAAAAAACATTGAAACATTGAATTACACAGAACCAGCATTAAAGGCCTATTTGTATAGGAGAAGATCATTTGAGTAAAAAGATTATAAAGCATACAAGTACATAGTATGAATGACATGCGGCCTTTCTTTTGTTGGGAACATTAAATTTTACAACTACACTAGTAATTTGCAATCTCAGAAGTATTAAGCAGAAAGTAAACAAGCTCTGCTACTTAAGAGCAATTCACAGCGGCGGCATCTGGAGATAGTCTTAGCGACTATCTCAGCGATCAATAATTGCATTTTTGAAAGTACTAATTAGGTTTAATATGGCACGCAATGTATTTACTTAAGAATATACTTAATATATTCTTATTAAATGTATTTATACTTAATACATTTATGACAACTACAGATTTAATATAAAAATGTTAAGCATTTTAAATACGTTCTTTTGTAATATAATCAGGGCTCAATCAATTCAGTGGAATCATTAAATTAAAAATAGTAAGGTTCATTTTTAGTAATTGTCAAAAGTTTCGTGAAGTTAATTGATATTGTAATAAAAAATTAATACACTACTGAAAAAAATGATCATCTCTCAAATGAAATAACACAAAATATTACATCGAAACATTTACTTCGTTTTTAAAGTGGGAGAGAAATTTAATGTTAACCCCCTTTATGGAAATGACCACTTCTGTCCCACTGGCTACAACTGTCAACAGCGATACAAAATAAAACTACATTGGCGTTCCGCAGTACGATTTGGAACATTTATTTTGAAGGGGTGCTCAATTTTTTGACGTTTCCCTCCCCTTTAAAAATTTCTCGATCTAATCACTAAATAGAATTATGAAAATGGAAATTTTTTCAAAATCATTTTCTGAATGTAAACAATAACTGATTCGTTTTAGTTAACACAGTGTTAAATAAGAGTGAATTATTCTTTTAATAATTCATTTAAACAATGAGATATTCAATTTTTCCGGGGATATGTTTCCAACCCACCCTGTACTTCCCCTTTCGGCCGAAACCCCGAGATGCAAATGAGATCCACTGCGATGAATGCAAGACAAGTGAGCGAGCGAGTGAGCCAGTCAGCCAGTCATCCAGTCAGACAGACAGGCAAGCGAGTGAGCGAGCGAGCGAGAGTCGTAAATGTAAGACAGACGAGCAATGCTTGTCATCCGTTATGTACGGAAGCCAGATGTTCAGTAATCAGAGAGACATGTCTTCTGTGAATCGAATAATCGACCAGATGACACCAGGAAACGATATGCAATTTTAGGCTTTAAATGCGATGTATAAAATTCGATGAGTTTTATTTTTTAACTACAATACAGGATTGTTTATGAGCTGTGGAATTAAATTTTAAATTAAAATTCGTTAAAAGACGATTAAGATTAGAGCATGGACTAATTTAATTGTTTCTCAAGATGGTTTGTAATATTAAAATAAAGTTTAGCAAATCGTCATAGAAATATATCATCATATAAATGTATTTAAAAAACATTAAGTAAGTTGATTATATAATAAGTGATAATCACGACATAAATGACTTTATTTATAGTTTTAGTTTATGAGATAAGACAATCTTATAATTAGCTCGCGTACAAATAACATATCTTTATTACATCTATCTTTATTATATAAATGACACATTTTACATAAATGACATATATTAATAGCATGTAATGCCTCTGGAACCGATTCGACAATTAAATTATCTTTATTTTGCAAATATATTCAAATATTAAATTTGCTATTCCTGACTGCTTATCTCTTGATGCGAAATTATCGAGTATATTTAAGTAACAGCAGTGCAGAAGTTAATTGCATTTATACATTGAATCAACTCCATGATATTTTCTAATAGCAAAATTTCAATTTTAAATAAATATTAGAATTTTATTTATATCCCGAGTACGATGCGAGACTCACAATCAGGAGATTTGAGTTCGATAGATAACTGTTGCTACTCGCCGAGTTATTTAACTAAAGATGACGGCTGTAGAAATAAAGTGAACGAGGTAGGAATAATGTGTACATTTAACTTTTTAATTAGTTGTTTTGACATTTTCTATAAAATAATTGAGATAGAACATTTCAGTTTGCATTTTAAGACATTTCTATAGCTGTTTGATAAGATGTTAATAATTCTCAATTAAAATACATGTTTCATTTAAAGTCACAGCGATTCAAAATAAATTAAAAAGGTAATTTTTTAATTTTATCATATTGTGTTAACGATATCTCAGAAGTAGTTATCAATTGAAACACTTTACTTAACGATGCAATATGTTAGAAAAATGGTTAGCATTAACTGAAATCGAATCTGAAACTGTTTAGTCCGGATTTGATGTCCTACCGCCAAGCTAACATGCTTTGACAAAGCTTGTAAATTTTCGATAAAAATGTATCTCAAATGAGTAATGCGTATGAATAATGCGTATATTCAACAGATTTTTACAAATTGCATTTTATCACGATGTGATCCTGAACTTGTCTATTTGACAATAACCAGATATGAAATCTTTCGATTTAGTTCATCATTCTTCATCTCTGTTCCATCTCAATCTTCGCTAAATGTCATCTAGATTTGTTTTTACATTAAATTTTTTGCCATAACTTTATTATTTTGTCTTTATTTTTTGGTTTGTTTTATCTTTTTGAAAAATTGGATTGCTTCTTATTTATTTACAAACTTTCATTTTGATGTGCATGGCCTTAATTGTTCACACTGTAAACTTTAGAAAGAAACACTATATTTCTGGCATATTGTAATTTAAACTATGTAAAATTAAAATAGTATAATTTTAAGTTTACTGTTTAGACTATTTATTAGTAGTTGCTGCAAATATTCAGTCTGTAATTATTTATATTCATACAGTATCTATTTATCCAAGTCATTTTTTTCGTTCTTTTGTTTATTGTGAAACAAATTTATCTAATTTCAAAATATAATATCCTTGTAGTTGTCTTGTTCAACAAGCGATCAGTACAAATTCTCAGGTTGTCACAAATCATATTAACTTATTATGCTAATATTATTTGTTTTGTTACGAATAATGAGAAATGTAATTCTACAACTAATATGGTTATTTTTGGCTTCACTGTTTTGATGCAATAAAATTATCGCCAAATTGTATTTAAAAACTTGTAACGAAATTTGAAATCGTACATTTATTTGCTATGTAACTGCACTTTTATGGCAAATTCTTTTAGCTAATTATTATTAGTAATTCTATTAATATGCTAAATTTATTCAAATAGATGAAATACAGGGTGTTTCTTTGATTTTTTTTGATAACTTGTAAAATATCTATACAGTGTATACGAAATGAGTTACATTAATTTACAATACATTTAATTACATTTATTATAAATATCTTCAGATTTTAAATTTTAAATACTAAAAAAATCACTATAATATTTTTATAAAAAATGTTCAGAAACATATTATTGTTTTTAATATTTTTAGGTTTGAATTTTTTATAATGCTGACATAGTTTTGGTATAAAAAATATTGATAAATTTCAATAATAAATACTAATTATTCATTATTTATTCAAGAACAATTAACAATTAAGTTAATTCTTCAGATAATGACGTGGCACGGGGAATTAGAACAGTCAGAACTGAAAGCTGAAGCCGCTATGTTGTCAATTCTGTCCCTCACTCAAATCACCGAGCTCAAACTCCTGCTTGATCTCGGACAAACTGGTCATAGGTAGGCTAAAATATTATGTATCCGGACATAATCTTCCCTGATATATTTTTCCCAGACATTATCATAATTTCCGCGGCAAAATCCAATAATTTTGAGAAAATATATCTCCGGATGTAAAATCTTCTTTATAAAAAAATCCGGTATCCAAATTGCAAAATGATTTTCATCATAGGAGTTATAGCTAATAATAATTATTGTTTTGTATTTGTGTTAACGTTTTCTTTCTTTTTTTCTATTTTTCTCAGTCATTCTCTCTTTAAGTTTGTTTCGGACTCTCGTTGTTTTTTTCCTTTTTCTTCTCTTTCTCTCAATTTTTCGCTCTTTCATTCTCTTTCAAACTCTCTTCTTCTTTCTCTTTTCTTTCTCCTTCTCTCATTCTATCTTTCATTCTCTTACAATCTCTCTTCTTTCTATCTCTCTCCCCTTTCTCTCTCTCTTTTCATTCTCTCTATATTTAACTGTCTTTCAGATTCTATACATTTGTTCTGACGATGCTGATTGCGTGCATTGTCATCGAGATAGTCGTCGGCATGATCATCATCTACGTGGGAAACATGCATTACATAAAGATGAACGAACATTTGAGACGAGACAAGAACAAGAGCAATAGCTGTATCAGGCGACTTTTTCAATGTTGCTACAGAAGATCAGCTTCACTCAAATGTGAGATAGTGATGATAATGATAGCATTGTTTCGATAGAAAAGCTAAATTTGCTATCATTGCAATATAATTTTTTTGTGTTGGCATTTGAAGAGATTTACGAAATACTAAAATCTGAAATTTGTTATAAGTATGTAATAATTATAAATAATTTAAGGTGTTTGTATTTTGTACCTAGAATGTTAACGTTCGAGCCATTTTACGTGTAACGTAATTTGTGCTGTACCATTTTGCCTTTACAGAAAGTCACTGATTAACAACGTCATTGTTACAGTAAAAAGCATTTTTAATATATTATTTTCATACATTTAAAAAATAAATCAGAAACTCCCTCTCTCCCTTCTAACTGTTATAATCAGATGTAGCGTAGTCTAGAAATTATTTGTTCAAATATTAACTCTTTGTTTAGTTTGAAATGTCACAACTTTAATATAGTTACAATTAAAGTACAACTTTTTATTATGGACTTTTAACAAATATTTGACTAAATTTTCATGTCGATTTTGTTGGTTTTTATCAGCTAATTATAAAACAAACTCAGCTACTGCAAACGAACTGCTACTTCAACCGCCAGATGAGCAACCTCTACCAGCTGGGCCAGCTGCTGATAATGACGTCACGAGCAGCAGATTCTGCTGTTGGCCTAGATCAGGCAGTAGCCAGTCAGCTAGCAAACCCACTGGCTTCGTTATGGACAAGTTAGACGCTGGCTTTGAGAAGTCGTGTGTAACATTAGCAGATTGTGAAGTATATAATCTCACTTTTTTACTTTTAGGCTTAATATCATTTGGTAATAAAATGTTTACTAATTATTATTATTTGATTTATCAAAAATTGTAATTAAAATCTCATATTTTAATTATTTAATTACCATCCAATAAATAGTCGATAACTTAAGAACAAATCATTATAATTGCAATGCTAAAGAATGCAACTCGAATCTAGGATCTTCAGTTTTTGAGTCGTCTTTCAACTTTCATCTTTCGTTTTTCACTATCCAGTAAAAATCCTATTTCTTTTAATATCTTTCTTTTAAATATTACTAAATGAAGTTTAAAGATTTGTTAAAATCCTCAGTAAGAGAAAAATGACATGTAATCTGAATCGAAATCAAATCACGCTAACAAAGTGCCTTTTAATGTATATCAATTAATACGAAACTAAAATGACATTTTCTATTTTCATATTAGGTTCGATTAACGTACGCCAGAGTTCACGTCGAATCTCTAGAGGCGCAACTAGTTAAAAACAAATTAAACGAAGCTTCCGATGAACTCGCTAGGTGGCGCAGAGAATTAACCGAAGCGACGAGACACAGAGACGAAGCTGAGACAAACAAGAGACTTTGCGAACTGCAAAAGAACCGTTCATCGTTCTTACGTGAACGGCTCGATCATCATAGACATTTGGCGATTTTTAGTCGAGTCGCAAGGTGGCAGCATTTATCGACTTATTTGCTTTATTTGACTTTAATGTTGAATATTGTAATTACAACTTTTGGTATATCGGGGGAACCGCTAGATGGCAGAGGAAACGAGATGAAAGGGGCTTTGTGATTGGGTGGTTTTTGTGTCGTTGTTTATTATTGGTCGATTTGTTGTAATGTGCTAGTTAGATTTAGTATTTAAGTTAATTAAAAAAGATGCGTTTTATAAAGTCAGAAAAAAAGTTTTATAAAGTTTTACAGATGGCAGTTTTTAGGGATTAGATTCAAAATAGCCGTTCGAATGTTTTTTTTTAATTAATAATTGCAATAATATGCAGTTTTCTTTTGTACATGAGACATCAACTTTGGAACAGCCTTTCATATAACTATTTCTTCGATTATTATTTTTAGATTATACATATATGCACTGTTTCCAGTATTAATTTAGTATTATAGTTTCAGATCGATTTAAAAGAACTAATATTATTTCTGTGTAAGAAGACAATCAACATTAAATTCAATAATTGATTGATTCTTTCATTGATTGATTGATTGATTACTTTAATTGATTGATTGATTGAATCATTTATTATTTTCATTGATTGATTATTAATCATTCACTGATATACATTAGCCTTGTTAAAGATATTTTTTATCTTAGTTTAATTACTAATTAACGAGAAAGAACTTATGTTATTAAAGACCATATAACATTTTTAATCAGAGCTTATTTTAAATTGTTAGTTAAGTTTTTTTAGCAGCAGAACAAAATATCTGGACAGTACTTATTTTTGTTTCTTTGCCTAGAGCCAAATAATGTACAAGCGTATACGCTTCTAACAGCTGCTAGTAAATACTAGACCGCATTTTTTAAACTTTAAGTGATATTTATGCCGTCCAATAGATAACATCGTAACAAATTAAAGATAAATCAACAATAAAACTTCATTAATAAAATAATTATTACGATTATATGTGATAAATAAATAATAAGATAGGAAAATATTATCATAATAAAACACAAGCATAAGTCGTATACGCTAGAAAAAGTACAATTCTCTTTTAATGATTTATTATTTCATATTTTTTATTTAAAATATTAAATCACGTTGTCAGACACTTTAAAAAGTTAATAACTTAGCTTACATCATAGAAAAATGTAGCTCTCTTGTTTTTTGTAATTGCCGTAATGGGGTATGTAGTTTATAATTTGATAATACCTCGATGAAAAGCATAATATATGAATCATTATGATTAATAAACATGTACGAAAAGATACAAATGTTTAATGTAATATTCTCAATTCAATAACTTTAGTCCCTACGCCTGCTTTAATCAATTATTCAACAGTTTAGCTTCACTTAAAATGCTGCAAAAAGTTGTTTGGCTTATAAACTTTATTATTTGTATACCATTGACAAGATAGTGCTTTATTGAAATAAGCAATCAGCCGTGCTGCTCTATTCAGTTAGATGATTATTCACGTAAGAGTTTAACGTTTTGCTTGCGTAATAACATACATAGTGTGTGCCGTTGCGAACTGAGTTCAACTGACAGATTCTAACTTTATAAACTGTAAGTAAACTTTTACTCATCACTACATTAAAAGTATGAAATTTAAAAATATGAATTATTATATGAAATAATGAATTGACTACAAAGTGATAGATATATAATATTAATCAACAAAGTGATAGATATATAATATTAATCATAACGTGAAACATAACGTGGCATATGTAGCAAATTTAAATAAGTTTATTTTTATGTCTACTTTTTTTTCTTACTTTTCAGTCACAGTTATTTAATATTTATAATCGGTGTTATTTTTAATACGATTTTTAGCAAAAAAACTGATACCAATTTATATGCGTGATATTTGAATAAAGCGAAAGAATGTGTGGGGAGGGGTGGTTTAAATTTTATTCTAAACAATTTATTCGTGATTTAATGCAATCTCTCACATATTTTAATATGAAACAAATACAATTTGTAATTAATCACTATAAATCCATATTAATAAATATTAAACAATGTTTTCATAATTTGCTGTTGTTTTAAAATGTTATCGATAATCAGTCCGAAATAATATTTTCGCTGAATTAATAATTTCTGAAATAATATCTTCATACATATCAGCAGTCTAATCTGACTAATACTGAATAATGAATGCTAAATTTTTTCGATGTTTTTTGTTTGTCGCTTGAAGAACACCTCTACCCTAATAAAATAACAAAATCTATAATTTTTTTATTTCGTTACGTTTAAATTAATACAGTATTTCTATCTTTATTTAATTTTAGCTTACTTATATATAGGTCTAGAAATGTAGCATAATTTCTCATTCAATATTAATATTAGATTACAGAACTATTTTTAATATAGTTTTTTCTGATTGTGCAAATAACATGCTGATACTATGCCAAAGTTGCTTAGCCTGAATATGGATAGTCTATAAATTCAGATTAAGATAAATACCGAGTAAAACTCTAACAATAGATATTATATTAGTATTATGTGAGAATTGTAAATATTAGCAGTAAAACAACTTCATAATATATAGTATTTCAAGAATAGCTGTTTAGCAAACCAACGACTTTATGAACCAGTGTAAATATTTTTATGAAGTAAGGCATAGGTTCTTGTTATAAATATTTGAAATTATTTTTGTTGGTTAGCTTAAACTTTGGCTGGAGTTTTTTTACATGTTATTCTTTACTATAGAAGTCAGCATTACTGTATGATAATATTAGAACATTATAGCAGTTATAACATTTCTGTTGCCAAATGTTGCATTAATTAACAATGCTGGTGTGCTCCTACGCAATTAATGGCCTAACCATTGTTTTTGTACACAGATATTTGATTAATTAATAATAACCAACGGTAGGCCTATGCCATAATCATTACTTATGAAACAGATAGTTAAGTAATAACCATTATAAGATTATAATAACTGTTATAATAGTAGCCTAAATAATTATAAATGACTGCAATTGTAATTGTGACAAATTTCTTTATATGCCTAGATCTTTTAGTTATAAAATAATATTGTCATATTTAGGCTGTATTCGTTAGATATGAAGTGCAAAGTTAGTAAATAACAAGATGAAAAATATATATTTTCAAAACACCTAATTTCTATGTAGTTGTTATGTAACCTTAATTGTCATGTCGGCCTAACTGTCACGTAGGCCTAACTGATAGTTAGGTCTAATTTTATGTAAGCCTAATGTTAAGTAGGCCTAATTTATATTTAGGTCTAATTTTATATATGTAGGCCTAATGTTGTGTTATTATTATAACACTGACATAGTGAGAGCTAACAGTTTAAACAGTTTAAAAGAAACAGTCGAAAACACATGAAAATCAGACTGAAAACAAACATAATATTGTATATTACATAAAAGATTCTTTTATTTTATTTATTTTTTATTAGTGCTAGTAAATTGTAAAGCAATAGAAAAACTATCAAGCGTGAAAACATGACTCAAAGAAACTACTCATAATTTTTGCGTGGGAAATAGTACAGAACAAAATAAAGCTTATATCGACTGTCGGATGACAAATGAAAGTACTCCCTTATTACGAAATAAAACTGTTTCATCATGAAATAATCATAAGAATAATCCCTGATTTGAACTCTAACCATAGACTATAGAATCAATATATGGTTTGATTTTATGAAAAAACTAAGAGGATGTGGATTAGGCGGGGTTGTGTATGATTTAGTATAGTCCCCAGGAGCATTACATATAATAAATACATTTAAATCTTACTTTAAACAAAGCGCATGACTGAGTTTTGTGTAGTTATAATCCAGGATTGCAAAAGAATAATGCAAATTCTCATAGGCTCAGATATTTAAGATTAAAATGTGTGGCTGGTTATTGACTAATCTTTTCAATTTAATAAAATCTTTTCATTGAATTTAATATCTGCTGTCGAGTTTTTTAGCAAAAGCTTTTTGTTATCGATTTGGAATAGAAAATGATTCATATTATTTTTTGATTAAGCTGAAAGTATAAAATTGATACTAACCTAATTGCAAGAAAACACGATTTAGATGTTTATATTTCTATATATGTGGGATTTTGATGGCCTATTAATCTCTTAATTTTGATTATTTATTTAGATCTTCGATTACATTTATTTTTAATCCTTTGCTGTTATTTCAACAATAAATCGTTTAATTTGATCAAAAAGCTGAAAATAAAAAGACTTGGACTTGAAGTTATATAATCTAAGTCAATTAATATAATAACTTAAAATGAACACTGTAAAGCAATTAAACATGTTTTATAATTAACCGAGTAACTCAATAGAATTTATGCATGCTAATTGCTCCTTCTTTATAATGCGCCTAACACTTAATTCTATATTACATATTACATATCTAATAATATTACGTTCTAATATTACGTAATCAAAGTATACCTGTTTAAGTTTATTATTTAAAGTACATCGACGGTATGTTTTAATCACTGACTGAGTTGCAAACTATTTCAACTTTGTGAAAACTTTTCCTCTTTTTGTTTTTCTAAATTTAAATTAGGGAATTGCTTATTTTGCCCTAATTGCCCTATTACAATAAAGACTCGAGTGTTTTGCATTGTTTTCTGTGTTTCAAATGTATTGTAGTATGGGTCTATCAACTGTCATATTTGAATTAGAATTCAGTATTATGTTCTTTTTCGTAATCACTCGAAATTTTAAAGTGTCCAGAAACTTTAGAACAATTAAGGAGGGTCAAATAACAATGTGTTACACATTCAATGTCTAGATCTTGGTATAATGACCTCTGTCGAATAAACACTGAAATCTGACTCCCAGTTTAGCTAAATATTAATGAAGCTTAGAATTAATTTCGCATTGTTGATACATACAGCTAATTCTGATGCAATATTCATTGAGAAGAATGTGCAAAGTAGCCTATTTTTAAAAACAATGGGGAGGTTATACTTCATTATAAATCCTTCCCCTCATCTACGCTATAGCATCATAATATCTTACCACTTTCCTATCTCATCATTTTATTTTATCACTTGATAATTTTGATTAAAAATATTCTGTCGATAACTTGTTATTTAACATTTCACTTCAGTACCTTTTCTTAAAGTCCGGGTGTAGCTGTAAAAACACTTTAAAAGCAAACACCTGCAAGCTCTTTTGTTCATTTTGCAGCTAAACTATTATTTTAAATCTTGTGAAAGTTTCGTAATTTCGCACGCTTTTTACATCAATAGAAGTTTATTCAAAACAGTTTTAGTTTTAAACAAAATTCTTGTGAATTTAGTTCAATTTTACTAACAATATAAGGAAAATATCAGCAAAGAAATCTGCAATAGTGAGTTTGAATAATTTTTGTTATTATTTGCTCAGCGTTCAACGATTAAAGATGACTTGTTTGAAATTACAAAGAATCATAGCTTTATGCTGTCTCCTTGCTTTAATGGTAGGCTGTCTTTATTTAATATATTCACGATATAATTTGAAAATGTTTTAAAATCTCATTAACTGCTTAACATTATTATCAGTATTATGTTGTTGTACTTTGGGAACATTTTTAACATTGTATACATATACACATACGTATTTTGTATGATTCTTAACTTTTTAAAAACATTTTCATACGAGGCACTATCATTGTGCCCTGCAATTGAAATTTTATTTTTGAAATAACAATGCTAGACATATTCTAGTATTATTAGGCCTACAAAACAGAAATCAACATAATTATCATAATGTTATACTGCAGCTCTCATATATCCATTGACATCAGAATTTCTGATTTCTGTCAGGATGCCTACTTTTTATTCTTAATGCTAATTAATTTGAAATTAAATTCATTGAGTTAATTTATTTATTCACTAATGAGATCATCCAGTAAGCTAATGTTAATAGTATATTGATATAATTCTATTTGACAATATTTCTGGAATTTACAGTAAAGCCTAAAATAATAACTAAATCTAAGATTAGTTAATTCAGATCAATAAAAAATTGGCAGTTGAAACTAATACTCAATTGTGAAATATTAATTAATGAGTGATAAATTCAGTTTTTTGTAAATTTAAACGTTCGGTAATTTTAGAACTTGTATCTGAAATCCAGCACTTACTGAATTTCAGACTAGTAAGTTTAAATATCACTAAAAAATCATAGCATTCACTTAACTTGTAATTTTTTACACTTTATACCAGATATAACCTTTAACACTTAAGCAAGCTATACCTTATTAAACTATAGTCGTATGAAAGTACTGAGAATGTCCTGTTATATTGTAAGGAAGTATTCCATCATATTACTTGGAGATCACTTGTGGCAAACTCTTTATTAAACGTGCTGCTTTTACAACAACAAATTTAAAAAATGTGTATTTGAAACAAACTTAATTATAACGATACCAGTGAAAAATGATTGCAGCTTTACATTTAATTTATCAAAAAAAAAATCTCGTTTAGTATAACTGCCAGTTATCAATTCCTGAAACACTAACTGAATATTAAAGTCATTTATTGCTGTACATGATGCTTGAAAATTTATGATAAGTTTTAAACTTTATGAAGAATGAATGTCTATTATAAATAATGTCAAAATAAATGTATGCAGTTGAAGAAATATATCGAAGCGACATTGTGTCAGCTACTACTTAAACAATTAAAATGCAATAATAAATACAGCTAAATAAATAGACATATACTTATGAAAAATATTTCAGTTTTCTGTAACATGCAAATTGCAAATGGGACAGATATATATTATCAAATTGCCAAGCAAAATTGTTTCGTAATGTATTATATTATTAAAACATAAATAAAAGTTTATTTACCAATTCGAAACTTTTATTTGAATATAAAATAATTTTTTTAGAAGTCTCAAGTGGTCAGTGGGGGCGCCACCCTCGAGTTAAAAATGAAAGTTTACGATAATTCAGCCGAAAAGTTAGCGGACGGAAGTTGTTGTGATTTCCTTTGTCTCTCGCGCTGTGATCACATCTTTCATTTCAGTCTTGACAGAGCTGACGGGTAAGTTAATTTAAAATAGATATTTGTTGAATTTTGTAGAAAGAAAATTAAACGATTTTTTAAGAATTGTTTATCTAGATTCTAACATGAAAATTGTAAATGGGACAGATATTATCTGAATTTTAATATCATTTGAATATACATACTGTCTACTCTTTGAATAATGCCTATTTAAGTTAATAATAACAGAATACAGATATTTGCTTTATTAATTAAATGTTTTCATTAAAATCCCATGTCTTTTGTACTGTCAATTTCATCAACAAGGAACTGATATTCGTAGATAAATTTAAATTTGAAAATGTTTCTTTTATTTTTCAGGAGTTTAACAAATTCTAAATCGGGGAGCATTTTCTCGCAAGTTACAGGAGTGTTTCAAGACGTTGATGTAAATATTTTTCAAGTCGACATGGTGGGAGTGTCTAACCCTATTGTAACAACTTATCAAGCATGGCCGGTTAGATTAAATTTCATATAATCTTATGCCTTTTGTATATATTGGATAAGTTTTATTATAATTCGCAACATGCTGGATGTAAGAATATAAATGCATGAATAAATATTCACTTAAATATCTAAATATAACTCTTCAAATAATACCGTAATGTTAAATATTTATTTTAGTTACGTTTAAGTTTGAAAATATATATTTTTTGTATTTTTTCTTGTTGTTAAACATTTAAAGATTTATTAATCATATAGAGAAGAAATAAGATCATTATTTACGTGTTATTATCATTTTGTTATCATCTTATTATTTTTGTTGCTAATTCATTGGTTAAATATTCCATGTAAAGTAATTTAGTAAATGCATCGCACAATATGTAATAACTACTAATCTTATAAATTTACTAACAAAGTCCCACTATAAAATTTAAAAATAAGAAATATTTCAAATTTAAACACTGCCAATAATATCGTTTTTATTCAGTAAAAGCCTGTCTATACTTCAATGCTAAACCGAAAATATATGAAAATTAAATTAAAAAAAAAATATTAAAAAAAATTAATAAATAATATTTAAAAAAAATCCCGGATAAAAAGTATAAAATCTAGTGCATAAATTGCAGGGAACAATCCTATTTAAGATGTACATTGAAGATGACGATTCCCCTTGGGGGGGAAACGACGAGGTAGACAATATAATCAACTCCCTTGTTCTCACCCCCCAACCCCAGGCCACTGCCACTTGGACTTCGATGCTCTTTAGGGGGATGCGACGCTTTGATCCCACCAGGTTAGTCCAGGGGATTCGAAGTACACGTCTCAGTTTGTTAAATTAATTTTTATGGACAGAGAAACTTGCATAATAAATGTGAAGCTTTAATTATAACAAACAAAGAATATTAATTGCAATAGAGTTTTATATTAATCTAAGATCACTTTTAAATCACTTTTAAGAAATACGTAAATTCCAACGTATTTTTTGTTGATTTCAGTATCAGTTTTGACTACAAGTTATACTGTGATGTGAACTACTACGGTTCTAGTTGCACTGTTTTCTGTCTGGCCAGCGATTCAGATTCAACCGGT
>JAQIXG010002337.1:0-18017 GCA_034700105.1 Oconnorella tubifera | reverse complement strand
GGGGTTATGAGCCTAGTGGATAGGCGTGATCTACCGCAGAAAGGAGATCAGGTTAGATTCCAGTTGACTGTGATGAAGGGGGGCAGCAGCGGGGGTGGGGTTGTGGGGGAGGGAGGGAATGGGCTGGGAGGGAGTGGGGAGGAGGGGGTAGGGAAGGAAGGAGGGATGGTTAGACAGAGGGCTACTAGGGTGCTGCCATTGAGGAAACTGATTCATGCTAAAGTGGAAGCTATCAAAGGACAGGTGGGTTTGGTTTAGTAGATATATTTAAATTATAGTATTTCGATACGACTCAAATACATAAACCTGACAAAATGTCCCTGTTAATTTATTTAATAACCCTAACTATAATCGGCCTTTAAACTTAACCCTAATTGTAAAACCAACCCTTCAGTATCTTCAATAGTAACCCTAATTCGTATCCTAGACCGAATCTTAACCCTAAGCATTAAAAGTGTGGGTTATTTTAATCAGACTCTGCGTTTGTTACAAAATTCTTTTTCTATTATTTATATTTTTATTTTTATAGTATTTTATAATATTTGCGTAATTTTTCGCTCTCACAGACCGGCACGTTGAGTTTCGAGACGGATGACGGAAAAAAACTGACTTTTCCGCTCTCCGAGGTAACTCCGTCGCCGGACGGAATGGACTTGATGCCCGGAGATGAAGTGGAATTTGCTCCGGTGAGAAAACCTCACAGCGGAAAACTTGTCGGAAATTGCGTGCGCAAAACTGGGTGAGAAAATTTTTATTTTTTTTAATTGAAAATAATAATTTTTCCATGCTATGGGTATCATGAGTTAAAAGTAATGATTGTATGGTGGATTCAAGGAAGCCCGTTTAAGTAATAAGAAAATTAATTGAGTGTAGATTTTTTTCAAAATTTGCAAGACACGCGGTTATTTCATTGGACCATTATATCATTTGATTATAATGATGTCATGCTAATAAAATATTAACAGTGGCTGGACAAAATGTCATCGACAAAATGGTATGGGGATAAGATGTCATTGGACAAAATGTCGTGGATAAAATTTCGTGGACAAAATGTTGCTGTAAAATGTTTAAATATGGGGTTAGGATTAGGGGCTCATTAGGGGTCTTTTAGTCATCTCAGATATTATACTAGCAATTTTAGATTTAAAACAAAATAAATTCTGATAGAATTTTGTATTCTCTGTTTATCTCCATCAGAGATCGTCCGAGACCAGAGCGACTTTCTCGTCTGAAAAGCGTAGTGGGGGATGAACTGGGCCCCCGGGTGATGGCCCTGCGTCAGCCTCGGGGCCCAGACGGCACCAAGGGGTTCAAGTCGCAGCACGTCGCTCAGCAGCCACTCGTCTCTTCATCTTCGGTAACATCCATCTAGTTTGGCTGTCTTGTTACGCCACGTTGGTTAAAAATCGGACTTAGTTGGGTTTTGGATTAGTATCCTTTGGTTTTGGAGGGTTATTTAGCAGTTTGATTTTTTTAAGGGGTAAAGGTTTTGGTCTGTTTTGATTCGGTAATTAAGCCGTTTGTATTCTGATTAGACGCTTTTTTATCACTAAAATTCATCTAGAAGAAAAATTGATCATTATATCGGTGCTGTTTTACAATTTGTAAAATAAATATTCATAGAAAAACGTTAATTCTAATCTAGAATTTAATTTTTTAGATTTTTTAAATCATAATTCTAACTGCAGAATTTTTTGCTGACATTAGATGGGCATTTTTTCTGCCTAATTTTTGATTATATTGGCCAATTTCTGAATCCTTGAAATTAGGCATTATTTGCTCCTTACCGCAGTTGATTGAAATGCTAAAAAATTTGGATGAAAAATAACCCCGTTGATTCCTTACACAGTCATCGAGTTGTTAAAATAAAAATATTTTGAGCCATGTAAATTTTTTATCTTAAGGTTAAATTTTGGGAATCGTTTTGAACTGTGAATTTTTATTCCTAGGACTGCCGCTGTGGCCCCCCCCCTGGGACTATTTTTGTTCTAATCTGTGTTTTTGGTTATATTACGCTTTCTTTTAAGTCGACTTTTACGAGACGCTTTTCGCATTTGTTATCGGCGAGCGTTTCAGTTTTGTTGCGTTTGTTTGATCGAATTAATATCGGATTTATTTCGTAAGAATACAGGTGCATTTCAGCTTTTTGATTCCGTGTAAAGTTTATCGATTTTAATCTCCTAGTAATTATTAGATCTAAAAATTATTCTCGGTATCAGATCTAAATTGGTTTTAGGTTTAATAAACTAAGAGATAGAATGTTACGTTTTTGAAAATACATCCAGTTTGGGATAATATATCAGTTTTATAAATGATTATCTCATTGCCTCAAAAGAAGAACATTTTGTGGATTGTACTGTAAGAAATGAGCTTTTGCTCATAAATTTTTTTCCAGGTTTTTACTCGTAAGTTACTTTCTGCAAATCCAGTTCATGACAGCAACATTTTTACTCTAGTTTTGAGTCGATTGATTATAGTTGTGCGATTAAATTGGATATTTGCCACTAAATAGCCTTCTTGTGCTGATGTGACGTTAAGCGATGTAACACTCTGGTAATATGGTGCTGATTTTGACATTTTCGACATATATCGGTAATTTAATTTAATATTTTTGCTTAAGTGTTTGTATATTGTATCACTAAATGAGTTAAATTTAGAAATTTAAACAGATTCTAATATTATGATTCTTAAATGTAATATTACGTTAGACCTTTTTTGTCATATTCTATATAATGAAAAAAAAAAATTAAAACTATCTTTTATCAAACTATTTTCCAAATTTACACTTTTTGTCGTCAAAATGTTCACTTTCAAATCGCTATTGAAATAAATTCTTTGATTTCGATCAAATAATATTGTAAATTTATCCGCCATGTAAACTTTTTATTTGTGCATTTGTATATTTAAACATCTTAATTCTGTTTGTAAAAGATTAAATTTGCGTTTAGTTATAATCGCAAATATGGAATTTTAAAAACAAAAACTGATGCTTTTGTGTATTCAGTTCCTTTATCGTACAGGCAATACGAGGCTCTTGCAATGTAAGAATAAAATGTGATGCTTTATATTTGTATGTAACCAATTTTTCTTTGGCGAAGTTGGTTTTTCTATAAGGTTTACCAATGACTTTATTTTATGTTGAACGTTCGACTGCAGAAAACTTTTTGTCTCGTCATGCTTTGAGTATTTCGTCCGAGATTGCTTATACATATGATAACTCGCTCTCCGTCTGTGTGATTTTGTTTTAGTGTTAAATTAAAAGCAAGGAAAAGTGATATGAATATAAGTTTAAATATAAAACATTTATATGGTATAAAGCTTGTATAGTGCATGTGTAAAGTTTGAATCTCTCTTGCTTTTCTTATTGGTTTCTTTGTATCTGTTTCATTTTGTATCTCTCTCTGTCTGTCTTTCTCTTTTTCTATTTCTTTCTCTGTCTGGCTTTCTCTCTCTTTCGTTCTTTCTCTCTCTCTCACTCTTACTCTCTCTCTCTTTCTCTCTCTTTCTCTCTCTCTCTCTCTCTTTTTTCTCTCTCTCTCTCTAAACTCTTTGATTCCTCTGCATTTTTCTTTTATCTCTCTAATTCTGCGCTTAAATTAAATACGAGTTGATTGTTGATTCCAGTATACTTTTCCCCCTTCCTCGTAAAATAACTAGAATCTTTTTACTGCAAGTAAAAAAATATAAAATGTTATTTTAATCTCTACTCAATCTATGCTTATTTGCTAAAAGCTATTAATTTTTTATTTATTTGAATGTTCTAAATTATCAACTATTTGTGCCCGTTATTTTCCTATCAGTCGTTCAATTTCCATCTTTCTGCTTTTCTTATTTTTGTTTCTTTACGCTGTTGTTAATTGTCTAGTTTCGAAATTGTATTATAAAAACTGTTTCATACGAAAGACTAAAGATGATGATACCGTTTGCGTTTGTTTGTCCTATGTATGTATCTTGTATTGCTTGTAAAACTTTATAACCGAATAAAAATTTGGAAAACTTCTCTTAAAGTACTTGTTTTTAACAAGTTCACATTATTTTTATTTTTGCTACATTGAAAATTATCATTCTGTGTTGAATTGAAATTTAGAAGTTTTACTAATGTTTCTTTATAGCCCTGTGTTTCATTATAAGCTTTTTAAATCCTTATCATTAAATGAGCTTATTACTTATATTGCCTGATTAGGCTTTGCATTTAAAATAGTCTTATATTTATCATACATTTTTAATTTAGAATACTTTTCATTATAGACACAAGACTGTAAACTTTATTATCGTCAATATTTTCTTTCCTTTTCGTTTTTGTTTATTAAAAATTTGCTAATTTGCGTTTAGTTTTAATTATTGACTTATTCGACATCATCTTTCGACGGTAAACTTAAATTTTTGTTTTTTATATCGGAAGTTGCATTTTTAATTGAAATAAATCATTTTTCGTTGATGCCAAGCTGCCAATTGGGCGCTAGTCAGATTCTATTTGTGAATGCTATTTGTAAAACATTTGTAATAATTATAATTTGTCTTGCCTTAGATTAACATATAGAATAACGGAGAATAATTTCCGTACTGATGTGACGTTGATTAACAAGGAAATAATAGCGCTAATTAAAAGTCGCAAACTTTTGCAACTTGCGAAAATGTAAAAAAAAGTTTAATGCTGTAAATTTGATAGCATTATTCAAGTGTGTTTGATTATAAGTCGTCTTTTGTACAAAAATTGCAAAGCATTATTATAGCTCATATAGTATATCAGTATTTCACAAATTGCGTTAAAAAAATTGAATGTAACATTTTAATCCAGTGCGATGTTATTTCTTATATTAAATTATTTAGTGCAATGTGCTTAGAGGCAAGTGTTCATTCCTCCCTTGGTTTCTACACAGTACAAAATATATTACTAAATTTGCCAAATTTGGAGTCTAATTTTTTGATTGACTGGTTTGAATTCATTAAACATTGTAACTATTAAATGTGGTGTAAAATTTCGTCGTTGACATTTAAATTTTGAGATTTTTGTAACTATTGAACTCTTTGACTATTTCGTTTAAGGAATCATATTCCTCATCTTTCGACAGTTAATTGAACTTTAAACAGTTTGAGTATTATTACTTTGAGAAAAAAAAACATTGCTGATGCATTTGCGTGTGTGTCTTATCGTTATTTCTTATTTAGATTTGATACAAAATATATTATAACTGACTTCCATCCCTCCTTTGAACCTGGAAGATAAAGAACTGGTTAACATCCCCTCCCCAAGCTTTAAGTGAGAGAGCCCCCGCATCCTCCCTCCCCCTTGTGGGGCCTTTTGTATATCATCGAAATAAATTAATAATTGAGTTGCCAAGTTTCAAAACTCGCCTATTCTATTTATTCTAATCTTTGGATATTTAACAAAAATGTATAATTGTTATGATTCTCAATCAATTTTTCTGAAATTTGAGATAATTGTTACCTAGGACCTCAACAATTATTAGCTGAATTTATATAAAAAAAAAATTATACCTTTGAAGCTACAGGGAATTATAATTTGGAATAGAAGAGTTTTGACGATGAACACTCGGAATAGACAAGTTTTGAAAGTTTTAATTCGGAATAGATGAGTTTGAAAACTATTATTCTGGAGATATCTTGTAAAATAGAATATTTAATACTGACAGATGATACAATTTAGAAAATATGGCATATATAACAGCCCTTATTAAACAAAATAAAATCTAATCTAAAATCTAAAAGAAAAATGTAATCTTTCATTCTTGAGCTACGTAAACAGATTGGAATCAGTTGTATTATTTACAATATATATGAAAAGTAATACGATATTAACGGGGATTTTAACGGATTAACTAAGTCTATTTTGTCGGCCCGTGTTAAATTTTTCCAGCCAGTTTTATCAAAACACCCCAAAAATATACTTAAAACTCAGTGAGTTTTCCTATAAACGAATGAGAACTGTTGACAAGTGAGAGGTTAGGGAGTTTATTACACAGCATATATGCTGTCAGTTTAGGCTTATATAAAATAAGCAAAGAAAATTCACAACAAGTATTATGCATACTAAAGGATTAATCGTTGAATGATAGAGTGGCGAAGAAAGAAATTTGACAATTGACAAGATTTCTATTTTTTTAATAGTTTTAACAAAGATAATTGTTAACAAACATTTTTCCAACTTGACATTAAGTTTTGCAAGATATATTTGTTTTTTTGTATGAATTTACATAATCTGCAACCCTTTCTCAAATGCTATTGTTGCATAATATAAAAGGATGCGCTTTTAAAGCGAAATGTTGACAATTAATGTTTTAATTTATGATGATTTTGTAGCAATGACACACAATATGACAATAATTTTGTGTCACTAATATTATTTTATATAATTGTCCGCTTTTCTTCCTTTTGTCTCTGAATTTAATATATAGTTTTTATGTAACTGCTTTTGAAATAGACTTTAATTCATAACGATGAATCCTAAAAAAACTGGGGGGGGGGGAGAGGAGGTGGGAGCGGAGAACAAGAGATTTTTTGAACAGTCATGGTATACAGTATACGGTGTATTAAAATTACAGTAAACGTCTTAGGTTTCGTTCAAAAAATCTAGTAAGTTCAAATAATTAAAAAAACTACAAATGCCACTATCTTTACTGACTCGTAGTTTTTTTACTATTTGAAAACCATCCAAAGTACATAGCTGTAATAGCGGTTTTTCAAAGAATTAATATTTAGTTTGTTTTTAAATTATTCTTAGATTAAGATTTATTATTATTAGATTTTGATTTAATTATTGTTAGATTTAATTAATTTTCAGGTAGATTTGGTATATGGATATGTAATCAACAGTTGCTTTTATATCGAATTTCCATAAATTTATGTTAAAGAGATGAAAAATTTAATGATTGTTAATATTATCATTTTTCTACATCAATTAAAATCACAATGAATTTTTAAGTCAAATTTTTATACATTGTACTTATAAACGAAATAATTGTTGACTTTTTCTCTGTTTATAGAAAATGTAAACTATACTGCATGTTAGTGTGTAACAAATTTTATTTTTATTTTATCTATGTATTGAAATTTGACAAAGCTAAAATTTTAAAATTAAGAAAATACTTGTTAATCCTATTTTTTTATATTAGAGTTTAAAATATTTTAATTGTTGCATTGTATGTATTCAATTTATTTAAATATTATTAATAATTTCTTCTGTACTGATAGTTTAATAGGCTTATAAAATACAGTAGATATTGTTTGATATTAATTCATTTAAATTTCACTTTATTCTCGTAGTAACATAAAAATACAGATGATTTTGTTAACAAAATATAACAATGCAATTAAAATAATACAAGCAAAATTAAAATTAATATTAATAGCAATTTACTTTTGTTCAACTGTTCTCTCAAACAAAGTTCAGTCAATAACTAAGCATATCATAACTCGCATAAAAAATCAGAAATAACTATGCAAAGACTGATGCATATTATGTCTCAGCATCAGCTTCTTCATTTTTGCTCATAGTTGCTATTGCCTATTGTCAAATTGTGGGCTTTGTTATTATAATAAAAAGACATGTTGTAGACTGATTGTAGTGTTGTTATTGTTTAAAATATGTGATTTTAATAAATATATATTTGCCATTATCGAATTTCAAATATACACAAAAAAGTGGAGGTCTTTGTCTATCTAATTTTAGCTAATATAAAAGACATTATGGACAGAATATCAGGTTAATGATCACTCTCTTAACCTAACTTTTTGTAAGTCTTTTTTAGGTACACGCAAGGATTTGTTTACATCTTGACAAACATCAAAAAACTAAATTTTTTTCAGAAATTGGAGTTATGTGTAGGCCTACTTGTATAAATTTTCGCGGAGATACTTGGATTAAAATGAAATCGGCATCGCTGCGTCAGAAAGTTCTTGCGCTAATTTAGTTTGAGTTTCTTGCGCTAGAGTTTCTTGTGCTAATTTGACATCAATATTTTGTATATAGTACTTTACTTGCAGTGAAAAATCAAATGGCAATTAATTGCCTTAATTACAACCGTAAAATAGACAGCTCCGGTATACCTATAATATTGCAATATTGCTGTATAGTTAATGCAGCATCTATTAGATAACGCACAGAAAAAAATAAATGTTTAAAGTAAGGTTTAGAAAGTAGGCCTAAGCCATAATACAACTACTCTATTATAGTGTGTGTTTCTATTCAACGAATTTGAATCATGAAAGCATCAAAATAAAGCTGTTATACACGTTTAAAACTTTAGATCTTGCACAACGCATTAAAATTAGACAGCTATCACAAAAATATTAAAATTAGATAGCTAATCAACATACTAAGATAAACAACAGTGATTTTTGTCAACGTTAAATTACGTTAAAAATAGTATATAACACAAGTATATTTGGCTACACTTTTCATATTTAACTATTATTACGCAACGAATTGCAAATTTGAATAAAATAGATATATATTATTTTTCAAAACTCATTGAAAAACACATTAAAGAAAACGCATCAGATTCTGCCGAATCTGAGGCTATTCAGTTATTCGCAGAATCTTAAATTGGATTAATATTATTGACTTGGTTTTGATTGTTTTCCTGCATGTAAGTTACACCAATTTATTTGAAGTGATTTACTGCAAGTGAACGATAAACTCTATGCTATTTTAAATGAAACCAGAAATAATTCAGAACGATTCAAAATCTTAACATTATACGGATTAGACTACAGCTGCACCCGAAACAAAAGGAGATAACTTAATGAAAATCATGGAAGTTTCTTTTACTAGGCAGATCTAATAATTTCAATAAGCTTCATATGGTATATTTTGAAAAAAATTTCAAATTATACTGATATAGTTCAATATAATATATCCTAATTATTAATTTAATTTATTGATTTACGAAAGACGTACATTACAACATGATGTCATCTGATTCCCAATTTCGTCCATGGACGATAATTGTCATCCTCTGTAAGTAGCATTCTCTCTCTTTTGATTTCTTTAAATTTATCAGTTACTGCAATGAAGTGAAGCTTAAAAGAAATGGAAGATATTATAAGAATTTCTGATGTAAAAAATGGAACAATTAAGCAAATTTAATAATTTCTACCATAAACGCGATCGAATGATGCAAATTCTATTTAAATTTTGTTGTTGCTCCTTTTTTGAATAATCATAATAACAGAAAACATATATAATTATGTGTATTATAAGTCAAAGTAAGGATTCTGCATACTTTGACATATTACAATTTTGATCTAGGCGTACAGTATGTTTGCAAGATTGAAAGTTAAAACAATTGTATTCATGCTTGTATTCCATCAAATCATTGCAACAATTTCAAAAAGTACGATTACAGTTTGATTTCTGTTTAGATATTATAGATGTGTATTTGAGTAATCTGTTAGTAAACAATGCTATTTAGTATAATTATTAAGGTCGATAGACTTAAATCATAAGTTAAATGTATAGTTATTATGATTGAACGATGAATGAAACAACAATGCTAAATAAGCATTATTGATTTGAAAGATCAAGATTTACCAAAAAATTACCTGTTAAATCATATAGCAACTGCAGTTGTAATCTCTTTGATATAATAATGCCTAGGTAAGCCTGTGTTCAAAATTTGCTTGAATTGTAATTGAATAATTGAACAGGCGGGAGTCGTCATATGGATTTAATTTTAATCAAAGTATTTTAGTTTTCGATCTTTGTTATCAGTTTTCTTGAGCTCAATAAAAAAAGCTGCGTGATTGTTGTAAGCTGTCAGTTTTCAAATTTAATCACATTTTTCCGAAAATTAAACTTCGCATTACATTAAAGATAATGTTTTGACAAGCATGACTGAAAAGCATTTGGTAGTTGAAAATTTGCAGAAAATTACAGGCTTATATATTGTAGTAAACATATTATTGTATTAATTACATTTTGTAGGCTTACTATATAACTTAATATAAGTACATTATGCACTGTGTAAGTGCATAATGTTTAATTATTTGATTCAAGAATAAAATCTCAGATAAATCTGTTTTTAAAGCTCTTTTATAAGATGCAATAAAATTTAAAATGATTGTGTAAAATTTATAGATTTCTAATTTATTATAATCCATTACTGACTATTGTAATCAAATTTTTTATATTTTATTATTTTCTATGATCACAATCAGAGTTCAATTCTATATTTCTTATATTTTTACATCTGTCCTGTAGCATATATTTAATCTCACAACAACTGAAAAAAGCTTTAACTTGCATGTAGTTAATAAATTAAATTTGATTGTTTGTAGGCTGTGTTATAACGAATGTGTCTATTTTTGGAAGCGTATATAGCAGTAAGATTCTTTCATTTTGCTATAGTTTATTCAGTGTCTACTACATTTACTAATTTATTCGTGGATAAAATAAGATTTTCATATTAGAATGTATAATCAACAGTTACTTACAATTTGTTTTTTAAATGATATACTAGTAATTAATACAGTCATATAAAATAGTTGGTTTTCTTTGATTTGAAATTAAAATACCAGCATTATTCAATATGAAATAATATAATTGGAATGTATTGTTTTTTTTTATTTCTTAGCTTCATGCCCAACTGGACAGCCTATAGAACACTCAGATCTAATGGCAAAGGATCCGCCTGGGATCTTTGATGATCTTACTTCCACTGAAATACGTGCTGTCATCGAGTACATGCTTCATCATAGCTGCCTTAATGTTACCATATTAAACAACATCACTCTAACAAGTACCTACATACAGACTATAGAATTGATGCCTCCAAATAAGGATGATGCTTTGAGATATCTTAACAGCAGAGGACAGCTTGCTCCACCTAGAAGAAGTGCTAAAGTTGTGCTATATAGGTATAAGATAAATCTACTACTTGTAAACTTGATATTTAGGCTTTAAATTAGAAACAATTTATTGGACACACAGATCATGTAAAAATAAGCAAATTTTAATATCCAATATGTTAAACTTTTGTATTTCCCCTTTTTACTAAAACTAAGTTGGATATTTTTAAGTCAGAAATCAATTAATTTATAACTTATTGTATTCATTACAACACAATTGCATTAGCATTACCTGATACAATATTTGTTAATAATAATTCTTCCAGAGGTGATTTAACGATACCAGAAATTCAAGAATATTTAGTTGAAAATTTGCCTAAGCCAACAAGCAACACCCTTCTAGTACATTCAGGCTGGCGTTCTCCTATTCCATACTATGTACGTTCCAAATCTGCTCAAGGAGATCGAAAAGCATGGAGAGAGTTCATGTGTCGTGAACTGGGCAAGATTAATAACTTTCTTCGAGATATTGTGGGCTATACTTTCTCGTATGACTGCGGCGATAAATGTTTGACTTATTCAATTATAATGCCGGGTCATCTTGTAAGTAAGTTAAGATCCATGTGGGTCTCGATGCAGGTCCGTCGTCCTGGATCTCTTGTCTATCCAATAGGTCTTGAATTTCGTGTCAATTTGTTTTCTATGAAGTCGTGTGAATGGAGAGTCGATATGGTTTGGTTTCGTAATGAAACTTATGATAATTTTGAGGAATTGAGAGAGAATTACAGACCAGGTAATTTTCATGAAAGACAAGAACATATTAACAATGCGATTTCTTCTCATAATGAAGACTTGCATGATATTCCACCAGATTTTAATTACAATCAATGGGAAAAGAACAAGAAAAAACATGGAACCTCTTTAAATAATATAAATATGCATTCAAATCATGTACATTCACTGATAAATAAAAATTACAATGGTGATAAATTAAACCAGCACAAAATATACAATAATATTTTGTGGTCGGTAGACGACAGACCATGGAATATTGACTCGTCTCCCATGAATCCTGACCTGGAGGATCCATCTCCGAGAGGTCCCATATCCTTCATGCCCGATGGTCGAAGATTCTCTGTCCATGGACGTCGTGTGACATGGCAAGGCTGGTCCTTTCACGTCAGCATGGGCACAACACACGGACCTCGACTCTTTGATATCCGTTTCGCCAATGATACCGTAGTATACGAGCTTAGCCTTCAAGAGCTAGTAGCACTATACAGCGGACACACTCCAGCCAGCACTACCTCAGTAGCGATGCAATCCGAAAGTTTGATTGGGACTACAGCTTATCAACTTCATCCCGGTGTGGATTGCAAAGAAGGAGCGGTTTATCTTGATTTTGTACATTATGATGCATCGCGTTCAGCTCCAAGGATCTACCCACAGTCTGTTTGTATATACGAGCGAGCCTCTGATGTTCCTCTAAAACGCCATCGGTACAGAAACTATCCGGAAAGATCAGCTGAAGATGGAAAACGAGAAGAAATAAAGGATCCATTGGACCATCAAAGTCAACAGTCAGATTGGTCATCGGGAATGGCTGATAATGTACTTGTGGTTAGATCAGTAATTGTGGCAGAAAATTTTGATTATATTATGGACTATGTGCTGCATCAAAATGCTGTCATTGAAGTGATGTGTTCCATTAGTGGCTATATTCAAACAAGGTAAGTTTATAGAGTGTGATGGTCGTAAAATTAAAATTTGGTTGGTTAGATTGGTTGTAAAATTAATTATTTTAAATTAACTGATTGGAATTCAAATTTCTTCCAGAATTTCGCCCGCATTGAGAAAATAATTGAAATATGTTAAAGGTGACAAATATTTTAATTCATGGATGAGATTATATATATTCTCAAACGATGTTTTGTGTACAATGTAAATTCATATTTCTTCAATTTTTACTAAAAGTTTGATTAGAGTAAACGTAACGACAAATATTTGTTAATTTTGCTTTAAATGCCAAAGTGAATACTTCATATTTATTTAATAATGAAATGTTAACTGACATTTTTAGATATTTCAGTGGAACGACAGGCAACAAATATGGTTTCCAGATTCTACCAAACTCTGCCGGTAATATACACTCACACTTCATTAATTTCAAAGTTGATCTTGACATCAATGGACAACGCAATAGATTTGATACTTTTGATTTTAAAGCATCATCGAAATCAAACCGAGATGCAAGAACAACAAAGTCAAAAACAACTGACACATTTGAATACACTGCCGAGGTTTGTTATTATGTTAGTGGAAAATAATAAAACAAGTCGAATTTTATTTACGATTTTATAAATTTCTATATTTTTCCTTTCAATGAAAGGAAAAATATAGTATTTTTTGTAATTAGGCCTAATTTATTGTAAATCTTTTTTGCTTCAATTTTTAATTATACTGGATCTTCCTGAATTCGCTTTAAATTAATTATTTAATTGATCATTTGTATCAAGACAATTTGTTATATAGCGTAAACTAATGGAAAGAGAAGTGGATGCCCAATTTAAATATAATTTTCACACTCCAAAAATGCTCTTCTTCTATTCCGCTAACAAAACAAATCGCTATGGAAATCCAAGATCTTATCAAATTGTATCCAACTCAATGCTGAAATTTATGCTTCCTGGTGCTGATAGTATTATTAGTCAAGCTATTGGATGGGCTCATTATCAGGTAGTCTAGCTTGTACAGATAACTTTTCTGACATTTAAATGATATTTTATATTTATAATGCAGAAAGGTGTAAATAAATTAAGAAAGCGGCTTTTATTATATTTTCTATATTGTTTGAAATAGGGTGTTATATTTAGTCAAAATTTATGTTGTATAATTTAGTTAAATTTATAATCGAAACTTCAATGCAGGTTTATTGAGGTGCGTAAATATATACAGTCATATATTATATTTAGCTTTATCATTAATAAAAAAAATACAAGGAGAAATATTACATAGTATTGAAATGACTTTCATATTTCAATTTTAATTCCATACTAAACTTTTTTTACACTAGGTGGCGGTCACAAAACGTAAAGAGACAGAAGCTACTAGTTCAACGCCTTACAATCTTATGGATTTAGTTCAACCAGTTTTGATCTTTGAAAAGTTTATCGACAATGAATCTCTTGTTGACGAGGTTTAGTCAAAAAATAAATTTACTTTGTGGTTATAATTATTAATTTTGTTTATGTTATAACTTACCATAGGTTACGTTGCGTTTTATTTATATGTGATGATCATGCTATTTAATAGATTATTCATCTATTATAATTAATTATTAATTTATGACAGAGGCATAAAAATAAATTTGCTGTATTTGTCTGTATGAAATTTTCTGTTTTTTTTATTATCAAGTTTATCCTTATCAATATCTGGCTACTTTTATTTCTCTTTGATTAGGATCTGGTAGCGTGGGTGACTCTTGGATCCAATTATGTTCCACATTCAGAAAACTTTCCAATCTCTCAAACAACCGATACGAGACTCTCTTTTCTTATCCAACCTTACAACTATTTCAACTCTGATCCTTCCTTGGTGTCCAGTGACAATTCAAGGATGAAAACGCTCCACAATGGAACGATGGAGAAAGTTGGACGTTTGGATAAAAGCATGCCAAGAAAACAAATTAGACGTGTAACCGACTGTAAACCAGTAATGATGACGATTCCAAATATTTCTAAGGAGAACGTACTTGATTGGTCAATGATGATTCTTGCATATTTTATCTGGTCAATTTCTGTAGAAGTGATAAGTTTCTAGTTTCATGCTTTACTAGTTTAAAAAAAATTTAAACGAAGAAAGGTTTTTAAAGGATATGGATTAGTAAGCCAGTAAAGTTATAGAAATTACTGATAACTGATGAAGAATAAAGCGCTTGTATTTATAAAATATAAAGTTATAGGCCAAAAGTAAAAACAATTGGAGTCATATTTTTAAAATAATTATTGTGAATGATGTTGACTTGTGACCAGTTTGTATTTAAGCAGATCGTAACTCTATGATTAATTGTCTTTTAAATTTCTTTTTCAGTTATTAAAAATTTATTATTTTCATGCTGTTATTTTGAATATCTTTCAATCGAAAGAATGATTCATATCAATGTTTATTTTGAATCGATTCCTATGAAAAATTGTATCAGATAGACCTATCCTGAATATTTTGTATTGATTTGTTGCTATAGCTCAGTAGGCTACTAATCAATTGTAAATTTAAAACAAATATAAGCAAATCAGTTGTTATTTTATTACTGTTTCGATGCAATATATTAAAAGTGCAGTCAAATCTTGACAAAATTTGTTAATATTTCCATTTTTCTTGAAGATTTAAAAAGACGAATGTTCATCAAACTATGCAAGTATATAAGTAGCAGGAAAAACTTGTGTACTCAAATTTTCGTGTGTTATAATACAGAATTAAATCTAAATCTCTATTTCATTCATTTATCAGAAAAATCCTCAGCTGCATGCTATCATAGTAAATAGTTTTTGTTAAATCACCTATACAAAATATTTCTACTAAAGCAAAATGTTATAATCCAAGAATAATTATTGGCAGCAGATTTTGCTGCTCTCAAGATTTGTGTACCATAATTTATTAAAGTATTAAACATCTAAAACTTCACAGTAACTTGTGTTTGCTTATTATTATAATAGTTCTTATACAAATGATTGTATGTTTTTCAGTCATTATTTTCGAGAGCAATATGAACTAAATTACTTGTAATTATGTTTAAATTACCAATGCAGACGTTTTGCAATCTTTACTTTTTATCATATGTTCCTGCGCCCTTGTATCCCCCGACGTAGCCCGTGTTATCGTGCAGATCCTCCCTCCCTGACATTCCCTTTCCCTTTCCCTCGGCGTCGAAGCGCTCCTTGTGACTCCCAGTGTACTTGCTCGTGTCCGTCAAACGGTCTACACCGCCAACAGCCATGGTTTTCTAAATATCATATTAAAATAATGCTTTTTTGATCATTTCTTTTCTTTTTAATCAATTTAGTGTAACTAATATGCATGCATGATCACTGATCACTGATGCATGCGTTCAATTAATTAAATTGTTAACTACTTTACTGTACTTTCAATTAATTACATAGTAGCTCAAATTATAATTACGGTAATTTGGCCCTACTATATCATCACTATCGTCTTGATTAACATTGAGGTGTTACATGTTTATTATTTGTTATATGTTTTATAATGCAATAAAATAACGAGTTTAGCATTATAATCTGAAAATCTATTAAAATATTTAATTGAATAATTTATCACAATTACATTTTTTCAATCAAATCCTCATAAAAAAATTACTAATTCTATCTATATTAAAATAGAGTCCACAATAAAACTATCTCTTGTAGAGATAAACTCGTGCCTATAAAACTAACGATCCTCAAACATTAGGATTTGACCAAATTAATATTCCGAGGAAAATTGCTTGGAATATTTGATGTAATTATACACTAATTACATCATATATTTATGATGTAACTATTGTAGATGATGTGCAATGCATGAAATAATAGATAATTTAAACTGTAAGTTTTCTTACCGTCACCCCATGCATCTTGGAAGTAGCTCCACATAGCTTTTCTTTAAGTTCCGACACGGCTGCATCCTGATCCAACTTTTTATCTTTCATATATGGACCAGCCATCTCTTGTATCAAAGCATCCATTTCGTTTACTGTTATATTTCTAGATATAATTACACAATCAGATTCTTTGATTTCTGCTCTATATTTATTTATTACAAAAGACATTTTGATTTTTTGTTCTTTTCTATGACTCTAAATAATTGTACATCTTAGAATGGCTTCCTTTTGATTTGAAATTCGAATTTAATTATTTGTTTATTAAAGTCTGTTCTTTAATTTGAGCATTATATAAATCAAATATGTATGTAGGTTGCTAGCTCGGTTTTTTTAGTAATTGTCCTTGCTTATCCATAGTTGTCTCTTAAACCAGTTATTTATCCTTTTACAATTGATCGTAAGCCTATATTTAATATTTGTATTGTTTTAACAATAAACTAACTAGCTAGCTGTACTTATTATATTGAACTAATATCTCACTTGGCTCCTTTCGGTTTGACCTTAGCGAAGCAGATGTCAATATGATTCGTTGTAAGATTTTTGCCGAGAATGCTCGAGTCTTTTGCCCATTTGATGATGTCAGATGTGGTCGCTTCATTTCCTTTCGATGCAAACTGTTTAAAACTTGCCTGCATATCAGCCATTTTTTCTACAAAAAATTACAATGCGATTAAAATTCTAAATTTATCATTAAACGCTTCATCTTATATAAGGACATCAAAAAACTACCATTTCATAATACACTTTTTGCTCAATTGAAATCATTGGATTAATTTATTTTCAGTTTTTTATGAAATTATATACAAAATTCAATAATCCGCTTACATGTAGCTATTAATATGAATGAAATAATTAAATAATTGTACAAATTAAGCCTTCTTGATGTAATTATTAACTCAAAAGTCTCCAAAAACTTCTCTGGGCAAAAAACTATTCACGTTTATGCTCTCTAAAAGCCAAATATAATCAAAACATACAAAACAATAATATTTAAGCAGACTTACTAGTTGTTCTTCACTTGTTTAGTGCAATATTTTTTTTAGTTTTGGTAGGAATTTGGATAGATTAAATTACGACTTAGAACTAATAGGTCTCTAATCCATTAGTCTTCTAAAAGGCGCCCGATTGTTGATGTGACGTCACTTTGCATTTCGATGATACCCATAGATATAGTGTATAAAGTATTTAGTAATTTTGTCAAAAGATCTTGCATTGCTTTAAATATAGTTAAGTTTTTGTGTAGACGGTTTAGAAATGCAAGATTTTGTTCTGTTGCTGAACTGTTTCAAGTTTGTTCATTGAAAACTATATTGTCGTAATTATATTACTATATTGTCGTATAGTAATATAATTACTATATGATTACAAAACATACCTATTTTGTATGTTTTGATTATATATATTTTTTTTAATTTAAAATTAAAAATAAAGATAAAAAATCTTTTTTAAATTAACAGTGCATCCCTCAGTGAGTGAGACGGGGGAATATAGTTACCTCGCCTGTGATCTCCTGGCAGGAGTTAATTAAAAATAATAATTCAAATTCTAATGTCAT
>JAQIXG010002336.1:0-18027 GCA_034700105.1 Oconnorella tubifera | reverse complement strand
TTTCAACTATATTACTAATATTTCATCCAATTTGAGTAGTAGCCTTGATTGAATGGTACCATTGAGAACCCTTGGATCTATCTTAATACCTTAATTATATAGAGTTACAGACAGACAGACAAACTTAGCCAATTATTATATTACATTGGGCTTAGAGAATATATTAACTGTCAATATTCGACAGACTTGCAATCATCTCACCTGTAAATTACTGATGTTAGGCAATGCAAAACCTCCCAGGTAACATAATCCTACAAAACTAGGTAGATGATGCTGTTCCCGATATTTTTCCATCAAAGCTGCATTAGCGTGGTTGAAATATACATTAGCCAGCTCTTCACGCGTAACTTCATCTATTGCCACACTTTCCATCCTAGACTTTGCTTCAAAACCAACGCTCAAAATGAAAATGTCCGGTGGTGAATACATTTGATAGGTACGTGATCTGTCGAAAGGTCGAGCAGTGGGTTTTCCAAGATTAAAATCATGTCCGGTGGAAATTTGTCCACGTTTTCCTCCGCCGTTTGGTGCATTGACAAAGACAGAAACGTCACTTATAGGTGAAAATACAACTCTGTCGAATATAGCATGAAGTGTAGCTGTTTGATATTTTCTCTCGAATTTCAAATAAGCAGCGCAACATCCAACACACTCCAATTGAAATGGGATCGTCAGGTTGTAACGTTGTACGAAAGCGTTATCGCTCTCAGTAAAACCGGAATGGTAGCGATAATTAATGTCGCAATGAGGGTGATGAGGATTAGCATACGACACTATCGAAGCCATGGTAAAGGACAGAAATCACCGAATAGTGAATATGTTTCCAGGACTATAAAAAACAATTGCAAAATAACAGTGTAAATTATTAGCTACATCAGAGAGCATTTGAACGTCTGATCATAAATAGAGTAAAGATAGGTATACGCTTAATAAAGTTAAGAGTTTAATTACATAAAGATTCAAACAGTTCTGTCATCAGTTTTTAGTTAAGTAAATAAAACAGGATACACATAATTAATATAACGATTACAATTTTATTACAAAGATGTTGTAAATACATGTAATCGTGTAATCACCAAATACTCATTGTTTTCAATAGGTCTCTCTAGATTAGAATAGATTCTATTAATAATTTAATATAATTATTTTTAAACCTACTTGCTATTCGCCTATCGTTAAGATTTTCAAAGTTTTCTTCCAGAAGTGGCGATAACAGACTAAGTTTCAATATAAAATACTAACACAAAATATAACTATTCACACGAAACAAATTTTTTTTTGAAGCTGTATTCGCTTCTAGAATAGAAGTAAAGTATATATAGAAGCTTCTAGAATACATTGACGTAACGTTAAATGTAGGACTTTACTAAGGACCAATCAAATGCCGTTGTATCGATTTGTCACAAACATAAGATAATAAAAGAATTACGTGTCATATAAACATTTATGCTAACAAGACACATAAATGTTTATTGTAGGTAAACATTTTAGGTAGGCATACTTAGGCATCTAGGACATGTATATGCTCAACTTATCCTAGCCCATCCACTTTACTTAATGACTTCACCAGTGCCGGATTTAGACCTTGGTGGGCCTGAAGCGCTTGTGCAAGGGGGGCCCCATCAGTGATATTAAATCAGAAGTTTTTTTTAATACTACATCTAATATCTCACACGTGTTCACTTTGAAAGTGATGACCTAATTTTGGTTATTACTACTGTTTCTGGGCTGACTTTGAATACTCAATTTCATTGAACTGTAGGATACAACCGACATTATCATTACAAAAAAATTCAATATAAGTTAAAATATAAGTTACAGGACTCGTCTGCTTTAACTCTTGTAATGTATGTTATTAATAGCTTCAGACCAATTAGGTAATATTGTAACGAAAATGGCCTCTCACTCATTTACTCATTCACTCATCTACTCATTCGCTCATTTACTCATTCACTCATTTACCACATTCACTCATTTACTCTCTCACTCATGTCTCTCTTACTGTTAGCTATTTTTAATTCAGCTATAACTTTCTTATTTGCTGAGATAAACTATAGCCGACCATTGCATTATAATTAGAAATTATATTGGCTTTAATTCGATACCTTATACTTTACAGTCCGATAAAATTCACCAATGATGACGTAAAACAAATATGTCTTTACTTACCGGTCGATTTTACTTACTGGTCACTCATGAAAATCCTATAGTAAAATTAGGAAACTCTATAACTTTTTGAACGCATAAAGATATTTTTATTCTATCAACAGATTATGATAGGTACTGTTATTCTCTTTAAACTGACTGAATATTTTATATATACCTCAAGAAATCAGGATATGACAAAACATAATGAGATATTGTTATCATATTGATCATAGGCCATGTTAAATTTCCATAGAACAAATTTTCATATCAATTTCAATTGAATATAACTTTTGAACGGTTCAATATAATCGCATTCTGTAAATTAATCGTGATATGAAGTCATAATCTTTAATCGGATGGTTTATTTTATCTGTACGATATAAGATAAAAATGTTAGCGAATTATATCGTGTAAAAAATGACGTCAATGTTAAATTCTCATAGGGTCATTTGGATTATTCAAATTGCTATAACTTTTTAATGCAACAAAATATTAAGATTCTGATCACTGAATATCACCACGTTGTCATTATCTTTCGTTTGATACATTACTTTTATCGGTACGATGTAGGATGGTTCAGTAATTTTTATTTTTCGTTTAACTTTATTGTCTCCGTGTTAAAATCCCATAGGGATGATTTAAAGCGTTATAACTTTTGATTGCGTTTATGACATTTGTATTCTGTAAACTATAATAGATAGAGATTTTAATTATCTTTCGCTTGATATATTGTCTATATGTATGTGATTTAAGATAAATATGTTATCACATTTTTTCCTTCTGACCAATCAGAAGGTGATTAATCTACCCGACATTATGGCTATAGCCTGTTAGTCTCAGGCTATAGGCTGAAACTTAGCGGGCTATAACCCTTTAGCAAGGTCGAGAAGCCTATAAAAGGCGAGCGATCGTAATGTTAAATTTAGTATGAACCTGAACTTCATGCTGGAAAGGTTTACTCACATAGGCCTAATAGTTAAGCCTTAGTTATATATTGTCGGACATATACAATATAACTATTCATTGATTATTAAAAAGTACGAGTACGAGTTTTTTTAACTTGGTACTGGAAGCATCTCTTGTAAGCCTATTCAAGCTTTATGTATAATAACATTGATCTTTGAATATCATTGAGTGTTGAGTTCATTATTTTTAATCTACCCGACAATATTCTACCCGACATCAATCTACCCGACACTTTTCTCTAAAAGTGTATAAATCCACTATATCATTATAGATCGATGATCTACCATATTATTTAATCACTGTGAAACGTCCTGAATACTGTCTTAGAGTTATTAAATATCATATGTTGAGTAGTTAAGATATTATTTAAATAGTCGAACCTGATATACTCAGAATATTTGAGTTCGTGAGGATTTATTAATTTGCAAATACGTCCATTTATACATTCATATATTCCCAAATATGAACACCTTGAGATACAATAACGAGGGCAATATGTCAGAAGTTGCTGCATATGAAGAAATTATAGTTGTCTAATAGATCCATTCCCGGCAGTGATTCCCCTGTGCCCATTATCAATTCCCATACTCCTGAGAATTCTGATGCAGAGGAGGAAATTTCTCACTTGAACATTTCTAGAGGCGATCGCCCTGGTGTTCGCGGCCTCGTCAATCGGCCGAACGACGAACAGCTTTTAGACTCAAGATTGACTATGAATAATGAGGTCTTGATTCACGGAAATTTGTTACATCACGGACATGGAATGAAAGATGATGATCACGGAATTACTTTAGGAAAACATTCATCCAATAGACTTCATATTCATTACAAGTGTTGCCACTTTACGGTCACAAAAATGACAGAAAATGTTGTTTATTTCTCTAATTGTTTTTTGTTTGTTATCATATTGTTTATTTCTTTTATTGTTTATCATATTGTTTATTTCTTTTATTGTTTATCATATCGTTTATTTCTTTTATTGTTTATCATATTGTTTATTTCTTTTATTGTTTATCATATTGTTTATTTTAAGTTTAATGTTCTTATATCAATAAAACGCTCACAAATTAAACTGAACAATATTAAAACCATCAATAAAACTTAAAATTAAAATAAATTTAAAATAATATTATTATTTATTAATAATATTAATTTAATACATTTAAAAAAATTAAAGCTTAATTCGTAAAATCAGTCAAAATTTCTAGAAAGATACAAGTACAGATATCCAGAGTTAAAATCCCTATTGTTTAATACTTGCTGCACCCTTTATCAAATATATACTTAATCACTTGCTGCATCCTTTGATATCAAATTTATACTTAATCACTTGCTGCACCCTTTGATATCAAATTTATACTTAATCACTTGCTGCGCCCTTTGATATCAAATTTATGCTTAATCACTTGCTGCACCCTTTGATATCAAATTTATACTTAATCACTTGCTGCACCCTTTGATATCAAATATATACTTAATCACTTGCTGCACCCTTTAACAACTTTATACTAAATCACTTTCTGCACCCTTTGACAAATTAGAGCGATAATTTCATTTTTCGTAAAAACTTAAAAACAATTAAAATTAATTTTCTAAATAATGAACACAATGAAATTCAACAATATTCGTACTACTTTAAATCGGGGGGGGGGAAGATAGAAACAAATAATTGGGGGGGAGGAAGAGAGGAAGGGGGTACACGAATGAAAGAAGTGAAGGGAGTGGGGTGAGGGCGGAAGGGGGTATTGAAATAGGGGGCGGGGTTTCAGTTGATTGATGGACGGAAAAATTTGGAGATGTTTGCCTGAGAGATAGCTTTCATAGACGATGATGATGATGAAGACTTGTTGCTTGTTCTGTTCTTTGATAAACCAGACAGTCTACACCCCACGCCAGTTGGTGCACGGGGTGGACAATCTCCCACCCCTCCCCCTAAAGCTCCCACCCCTCCCCCACCCTTTCCCTTGGCAAAAAATGATGAAATTTCAGAAGTTTCGAACGATTTCCTAAAATCAGCGGAAATTGAAAAATCTCCACATGAGAGAAAAGGTAAGTTGGGTAAAGAAGGAATAAAAGATTTATTTGTAGCGGAGCACGATTCAGTGGAGCGTGACTTTATGTCAGAGTCAGTCAAGCGTGAAATTGTGTTATTAGACGATGTCATTGTGTCACAGTTGAATAGCCGTGACAGCTTAGTTAAGCGTGACGTGGGGTTAGTCAATGATAATGTTGTGTCAGAGTCATTCAAGCGTAACGGTGTGTCATTATATGGCATTAAACCAGTCAAGCGTGACGTGTCACATTCAATCACGTGTGACACTGTGTCATTGAATGACTTTAAATCAGTTAACCGTGAAATCTTGTCATTGGATAACTCTAAATCACTCAACCGTGATGACTCGTTTAATGAACCATGAAAATCGCTTGAGCGCGAAATTTTACGCTCGTTTCCTATTGGATCTTCGTCCAACAAATCGTCCAATGAAAAACAGTCAATGTTTTCACTCAAATATGTGTCATTGTGCGACAGCGCGTCATCCATGACGCTTTGTGACTTAGAAGCGTCATTGAGTGACATTAATGACTCATTGTGTGATATGAGCGTGTCATTGCGTGGCATTACTGAGTCACTCTTGCGTGACATTGATGCATCATTGATTGACACTAATGTGTCATTATTGCGTGGCACTGCTGTGTCACTGTTGGGTGATATTAATTCAATTTCTGACATTAGCGTGTCATTATGTGACATAAACGTGTCATTGCGCGACATTAATGTGTCATTTCGTGACATATTTAGTAACGAAAGACTGTCATTGTTTAGTGACACGCTTTCAAATGCCGATTGTGTCACTGAATGGTCACGCTCCACCGATCTTTCACGCTTGAATGACTCCATAACTACCCCCTCTGTTCCGCTTCGCTGACCATCACAACCCCCCAACCCCGCCCACGAGACTATCGAGCAATCATGTCGTTTCGTTTTCCCACCCAGACCAACGCGCCTGAACTGATGTGCGATAGGCCATGAAAATTCCCCCGGGAGATTTTTTAACGCAATACCATTTTGGGTTTTTTCTTTTTCTAAAATGTTACCATTTTGCTTTATTTCTTTTTCGAAACGAAAAGCCGACAGTTTAGTATAATTAGGTCGCAGTAAATCACGCAACGTTTTAACGCTTTCTTTTGTAACGGCCTCTCTGATTGGACGACGGATTAAAGGCTTGATTGATTGCTCGTTCGCTATTGGCTGTTGGAATTTGGTATTAGCTGAAATTAAAAAAAGTTGAATTAAATTTTATGAAATTTGTTATTTTATTTATTTAAATTATACCACAAAGATATAATTGTCTATCCATAAGAAAAGGCTACAGCCAAATGGAACTTTAGGCTGCAACCTACAGACGTATTGGGCTGCAGATCCAGTATTTTAGGCTGCAACCCAGTGTAACTTTAGGCTGCAGCCTAAACAGACCATTGACAAGACAATTAATTTATCCATAAGACCATTGATCTATAATTCTAGAATTGATCTTATAATGTATATTTCTATTGTATTTGGTTTGGAAATAAATAAACCATAACCAACCAACCTATAGATGCCAGCATTCTATAGATGCCGACATCTTATAGATGCCAGCGCTATATAGATGTCGGCATCCTATAGATGCCGGCATTCTATAGACGCCGGCGCTGTATAGATGCCAGCATTCTATAGATGCTGGCACTGTATAGATGCCGGCATTCTATAGATGCTAGCATTTTATAGATGCTGGCGCTGTATAGATGCCGGCATTCTATAGATGCCGGCATCCTATAGATTCAATTCTACATTTATTTTAAATTTGTTCTTTATTTAGAACATTACTTTGTAAATTATATAAGTATGTAGGCTGCTAGCTCGATAGCAAATGTTTTTTGCTTTCTAGTAGCCTCTCAAGCCATTCATTTGATTTAAGAATAGGCCCCATGTAACATTAGGCTGCAACCTACAGATGTATTGGGCTGCAGTTCCATTATTTTAGGCTGCAACCCAGTGTAACTTTAAGCTGCAGCCTAAACAGACATTTGGCTTCAGCCCAATATGCTGATGCTGCAGCCCAATGTATCGTTCTGCTGCAGCCTAAAGTTACTTTAAGTTACTTTGGGCTGCAGAATAAAGTTACTTCGAGCGGCCGTAAAGTTACTTTGTACTGCAGACTAAAGTTACTTTGTGCTACTGACTAAAGTTACTTTGTGCTGCAGACTAAAGTTACTTTGTGCTACAGACTAAAGTTACTTTGGGCTGCAGACTAAAGTTACTTTGGGCTGCAGACTAAAGTTACTTAGGGTTGCAAGGATAAAGTTACTTTGGGCTGCAGCCTAAAGTTACTTCTAAACTTACTTTAGGCTGCAGCCATTAGCTCTTAAATGCTAAAAAGTAATTTTTATTATAAACAAACTTTTACATCAACTAGAGTAGAAGCGCGTTTAACACTCTGGTTAACACTCTGGGCTGTGCAACCAAAGGGTGCAGGTTTGATTCATAAGAGTAGAAAACTATCTTAAATTCTTTTTATAGGGTTAGGATTAATTGATTTTAACTAAAAAAAATACCTACATCATCATTATCATCATCATTATCATCATAATCATAAGTTTTAGTCACAAAAAAAAATCTACCTTCATCGTCATTTGACTGTCCATCCCGCACATCGTCATCATTATCATCACTATTATCATCATTATTATCGTCATCATCATTATTTTCAGTCAGAAGTCTGTCATTAGGATCTAGGAATTCTTTCTTCAGTTCTTTAAAGAAATGGCTCTCTTGTTTCGGCTGAGAGACAGTGAAGAATCTAACAACATACGATTTAATCATTGACATACCCTTCTACAAAGCCTATCGTCTAATTCACTCCATCTTTCTTCCCGATGTACCCTTCTACCGAGCCTATCATCTTATTCTCTCATCTTTCTTCCCGATGTACCCTTCTCCCAAGCCTATATTTTTATTACCTGCTCTTTATGTCCACAGCCATTGAGCCAACGGCTTTTTTTGCACTCAGCTGAAACTTTGAGCCAACTGAGCCAACTGCGAATATATTTCTCTTTCTATCTGGTGATCTAAACCCTTCCCCATTCCCATCAATCACTCCAGGCCCCTCCCCCTTGCCCCCAAGACCTTCCTCTTTAAATCTAAGCCCCTCCTCTATCCCCCTAAGCCCCTCTTCCTTAAATTCAAGCCCCTCCCCCTTCCTCCCAAGCTCCTCCTCCTCATTTTCCTTCCCCCCCTTCCTACATTTCACTCCCGCTTCTCCTTCATTCGATATGTCGCGAAACGATTGGACGTTATATTTAGACGGAGAAAGAGGATTGGACAAAAAAGAAGCAGCCCTCGCTTGATTGATCGATTGAATTCCGTCTATTTTCTTTCGTCCAATAGCATCGTCCCGTTTAAATTCTCGTCCGATAACATCGTTCCGTTGTTTAAATTCCCATCCACTAGAATCATCCCATTTAAATTCCCGTCCAATAGCATCGTCCCGTTGTTTAACTTCTCGTCCAATGAAATCGCTTGTAACATTGGCAGATTTTAAATTCGATTTAAATTGAAAAGAAGACAGATTTGCACGTTTCATTTCGGAAGTTGCATTTTGCCATTTTTCCGAACCGGAATTAGCGCCGCATTCAAGTGGGGGAGTGGGAGGGATGGGGGAAAGTTTAGAGGGGGGCGGGGAGGAAGAGGCTCGGCACCCCCAGGGGGGGTTAGAAGGGGCGGGGGGAGGGTGCAGGGTTAGTTGGGTTGAGGTTGATTGGCTGTAGAGGATGGTTAGATCTAAGTCTGTAGGTTGGTTGACTTCATCTGAAATATGTTTGTTTGTTTGTTTGTGTGCTTGTTTGTTTGTGTCCGAGTGTATGTCTGCTCATCTGTTTTAGTGTTTCATCGTTTGTTTCTGCGTTTGTTTGTTGGCTTTTGATTTCCTCCGCATGTTTACGTATCCATTTGTTTGTGTATCCGTTTGTTTGTGTGTGCATCCGTTTGTTTGTGAGTGTATCCGTTTGTTTGTGCGTGTATCTGTTTGTTTGTGTGTGTATCCGTTTGTTTCTGTGTGTATCCGTTTATTTGTATCTGTTTGTTTGTGTGTGTATCCGTTTATTTGTGTGTGTGTATCCGTTTGTTTGAGTATGTATCCGTTTGTTTGTGAGTGTATCTGTTTGTTTGTGCGTGTATCCGTTTGTTTGTGTGTGTATCCGTTTGTTTGTGTGTGTATCCGTTTGTTTGTGCGTTTGTACATTTGCTTATTTGTGCGTTTCATTTAAAAATAATAAAACTTAGAGTGCGCAACAAAAACAGGAACATTATCAAATATATCAAAAAATAACAATTAAAAATGAGTTTTGAGTGTGCTTCAAAGGAACAAAGTTTTACGCTGACCTTCACCTTCAGCTTCACGAGGCCTCTTGCAGGCCAGCGTCCTAAAAGAAGGCACACTGACCAGAACAACTTTGCCCCCCGTGCTGCCCCCTGATGTCCCCCCTACGTGCCCCGTAATACTCCCCACATATGTGCCTCCCGCTGACCCCCCTGGGTGCCTCGGGGCCACACCTGGATGCCACGGGGCCCCACCTGGGGTATGGGGGAGAGAGGGGGAGTAAGACTTGCTCCAGATAGACTGGGACATTTGGGCGGAGGTAGATGTCCAGCTTTGCGTCTGAAATAAGAGAGGCTTGGTAGAAGGGTACAAAAGAAAGGAAGAGATGATAATAAAAGGCTCGGTATAAGGGTACATAAGAAAGGTTAGATCAAAGGCTCGGTAGAAGGGTACGAAAGAGAGATGGAGGCTTTGTAGAAGAGTACGAAAAGAAGAAAGAGAAAAGAATAAGAGGCTTGGAAGAAGGGTACACAGACCTTATAAACATGAGTATCAGGATTGAAGTCATGAATGACTTCCCCTGTGTTAACATTAATTGAGTGTCTGTTTAACAGACAAACAGACAGACAGACAAAACAGACAGTCAGACGGACAGACAGACAAACAGACAGACCTTATAAACTTGAGTATCAGGATTGAAATCATGAATGACTTCTCCTGTGTTGACATTGATGTTTCCTAATGCAATCTGTAACGCTCTCTCATCTGGCATTGCGCTGTGTATCAGTGGAATTAAAGAATTTGCATCTCTTGCAATATATAAGCAGACAAAAAGGAAGACAAAGAGACAGACAAACACACGGACAAGTACACAGACAAGTACAAAGCTTTGCAATATATAAGCAACCGTACAAGCAGACTAACAGACAGACAAACACATAGACAATCACACAGACAAGCAGACAAACAAATTGTGCTGTGTGTATGTAGAATTACAGATTTGGTAAAATTAGCAAACATACAATCAAACAGACAAACAAACAGATAAACAAACAGACAAACAAACACACAGACAGACAAACAAACGGACAAACAAACAGATTAACAGACCGACAAACAAACAGACAGACAAACAGACAAATAAACAGACAAACAAACAGACAAATAAACAGACAAACAAACAAACAGACAAACAGACAGACAAACAATAAGACAAACAAACAGACAAACAAACAAACAGACAAACAAACAGACAGACAGAGAGACAGACAAACAAACAAACAAACAAACTAACAAAAAGCAAACAGTAAAAACGCATGAACTGAATTTTTTAAAAAATCAAACAATAATACAATTTTTTTTTTAATTTTTGCATAAAAAGGATACGGCCCAGCATACTCCATTTCCCCCTGGTTGACCCCCACTGGGTAGGGGTGGAGGGGGACTAAACGACGGGTCAACGGGTCAAAAACGGGTTGATATAGAAAGCAATTATTTGCGCGAAAAAAAGCTTCTATATATTGAGTGGAAACATTTAGAGATGTCATGTTTAATATGCAGGGAAGTTTTCTTAATATCTGTAAGAAATAGAGCAGTTAAATCTAGTTTTAAACTAGGTTTAACTGGCAATTTAAGTGGCTTACTAAAGGGTTCAACAAGTTTAATGTCCGGATTATACTTTAACTGTAATTTAAGCGTTTTACTAAAGGGTGCAGCAAGTTAAAAAAGATTCTATATACTGAGTGGTAACAGTTAGAGAGGACATGTTTAGTATGGATGGAGGTTTTCTTAATATCTATGAGAAAAAGCAATTAAATCTAGTTTTAAACTAGGTTTAACTGGAAATTTAAGCGTCTTACTAACAGCGTTATTTTAGTCCTCAAAATCTTTTTAGTTTTAGTCTTTATCTCCTCTCAGTGAAATTCTTTTTAGTTTTAGTCTTATTTTAGTCTCACAATTCTTTTTAGTCTTAGTTTTTATCTCCTCGCATCAAAAGTCTTAAACCAAAAAACCGTGGAAATTGAAAACTGTGTTAATTTACATTGTACACATAAAATCAATGCCACTTATGTAATAAGAGTTATCTTATACAATGACACAGTAAGTCTTAACACACACCCTAACATAAAATGTTTCAACTTCAACACAAACTCTTTTTTTACGACAGCTACAAATCTCAATCCTTCTCATAAATTGTATTCGCTGAAATATAGGTCATATAAATAATATAATTAAAATTACATTTTTCTTAGGGCTATGATTAGGGTTAAGTTTAGGGTTAAAATAAAATAAAATTTTACAATTTATTTGACCTATATTTCGGCGATTAAAATTATAAAATCTATAAAATATGTCATCACTATCCTGAATAAACAAGACAAAAGAAAAAGAACATGTTAGTGTTGCCACTCAAATTTTTTAAATAGATTTCCGTTGTGCTACAACTGGAAACAAAAATGTTTTTGGTTGATCGTTAAAAAGAACTATTTTCGTCTCAATATTTTCGTCTCAATATTTTAGTCTTAGTCTCGTTTTCGTCGCTATGCTTTTAATTCTTTTTAGTTTAGTCTTATTTTAGTTTCACAATTCTTTTTAGTCTTTAGTTTTCGTCGACGAGGCCAATTCTTTCTAGTCTTAGTTTTAGTTTTCGTCAACGAAAATAACACTGCTCTCTAAAGGGTTCAGCAAGATAACTATATATTAAACATTATCGGAATTCAAACCTGGAACTATAATTCCAAATCTAATTCTCTAAAAATCCGCCACCTTGCATTTTGGCCAAATTTGAGCCAAAATTTCGTCAAAATTTTAACCAAAATATTAGCCAAAATTAACCAATTTTTTTTGCCAAAATTACCATAAAAGCGATTCTTCCACCCTACCAATTCCACCCTGCCAACTTACCATTGCAAGATCTTCCTGCCGACTTCTCTTGAACACCTTGGCAGCCTTCCCCAGCCCGATACCCGGCAAGCTTGGCAGGTAATCGCATCCAGACAGTATGCACATGTAGCGGAACTTCTCGAAGGTAAAGTGCTCCGGATGCAAGCCGAGTGCTAGGTTCAAATTCTGCCGATTATAGAGGAGGCCGTTGCCTGAGTGGTCCATCTTGAACATCACCTGGATGGATGAATTAATGGATGGATGGAGAGGTGGATGGATGATTTGGTGGATGGATGGGTGGGTGGGTGAATGGATGGATGGATGTAAGCCGTGTGCTAGTTTCAAATCCTGACGATTATATAGCAGACCGTTGTCTGAATGATCCATCTTGAACATCACCTAAAGAGATGGATGGATGGGTGGGTGGGTGGATGGTTGGAAGAATGGGTGGGTGGGTGAATAATAGACAGAAAATGACAAACAGACAGGCAGACAGACAGACAGACCTTGTTACAGCCAAACAGAACCAGATCAGAGTCCTCTGTAATGATGACCTGGGCCACACCAGACAGACACAAGTATGCCAGCTGAGCGTCCGCTTCATAGGGCGCCACGATGCAGTCTACGCCCTTGTCTCTACACGCCTAGACGTCACATCAGCTCAAATAACAATCATTATTAAAGTCAAATCAGCACAAATGAGTCTATTAATTATATGACTATTAATAATAGACAGACCTTCATGAGTTCATGACAGACAGACAGACACACACACACACAGACAGACAGACAGACAGACCGACCGAGACAGACCTTCATGAGTTCCAATGCCATGAATGGACTAATATCTATACACTGCGCGAGACAGTCTCTGGCTTCTGATCGTCTGCCTTCACGGAGCAACTGAGCTGCTTTTTTACGATTCAACTCTCTGCGTCTATATCATCATTATCATCATGTCATCATCATCATTGCTATCATTTTTGTTATCATATAATCATAGTTGTTATCATCATTGTGTTATCATCATCTTCATAAACCAGAGGCTCAGTTACTGCACTCTTTAGTAAGACGCTTAAATTGACAGCTACATCCGAGACATCGTTCGTATAATACGGTAATCCAGACGTTAAACTTAACTTGCTGCACCCTTTATTAAGACGTATAATTTAATACAAAGGGTAAACATTATGAAAATTTCATCAATATTAAATAAAAAAAATAAAAAACACAGCCACTCACTCTCTGCGCTCCTTTTCTACGTCCTGTTTGGAGGGAAGTCTACATCCGTCGAATACCATGATAGGCTTTATGCCGTATGACAATAACGTATTCACGTATTTCATGCAATACAATACGTATCTGGAATACACACGAATACATACTTACATGTACAATATGTTCAGAATAAATTTTCCGCTTAAAAAAGTAATATTGGACTAAAAAATTTAAATTTTTGACTATAGTGACTTACTAAAGGGTGCAGCAAGTGACTAACGTAAGACTATTTAACTAAAGGGTGCAGCAAATAACTCACTGATCAGTTTTCTCCCCCAGGGCCAGTTTCTCCGCGCAAGCGAAGGCCCCCCGATGAAGCCAGCAGTAGCTGTCAATGGCCACCGTGCACCCCCTGTAGTCCCTGATGTGGGCCGGGTGGGTCGCTTTCTTTAGGAAGGGAATCAGCCCCTGGATCCCCATGATTGGAGTCCCACGAGGGGGGCAGCAAGGGGAGAGGGGGGCAGGGGGGTTCAATTGGGGGAGGAACCAATAGAAATTAATTTAGACCTTTACAAATAGAAAATACTTAAAATGTAAGTCAAAAAAAAATTATTTTATAAAATTTAGGGTGTACTTCGGTTATGCACCGCGTGTTGTTTTAAGAATAAAAACAAGGGGGAAAGGAGGATAATAGACATTAATCAACATTTGTAAGCTTAAAATATTTAAAATAAACAATTTAATCTTAAAAATCTTAATGTTTAAAGTCTTAGATTTAAAAACTTAACTTTAAAATCTTATTAAATCGTAGACGTAAGATTTTTAAGGTCAAGATTTGTAAGATTATAATATTTAACATTATTTTTAAAGTAAAAGAAAACAATTGCGGCCGAACCGCTTTTTATGCAGTACATAAAAAAATTACGTTTTGAAAAAGGCGCCAAATCATATAAAAATATAATTTAGCAAAATTAATATAATAAACGTCGTAATTTCTGTAATAAACGCAAAATATTAAAAAAATTAAAATTACGCACCGGTATTTTTCCCTCCCTGCCGAATAAAAAAATTTAAAATTAAAAAAATAATTTTAATTAAATCACCATAAAACTTAATCATCATTATAATCATCATTATCATTTTTATCATCATTATTATCATCATCATCTTTATAATCATCATCATCATCTGTATCATCTTTACTAAAATAATTGTATTATACATTTATTCTCAACTGTAAAACTTGTCGTTGTTTAAAACAATCTATTTCAATATAAATTGGCTTTACAAATATATATTGTAAAACAGTTATATTAAAAATTAAAACGTCTAATCAATAAAAATAAAAATCAAGTATCATTACTCTATATAAACAAGATATTGCATGTTTCAATTCTAAGATTTAATTATTCTGAATATTTGTATTTTTATTCTAATTTAAAATAAATTGTTATCTATAATAGAAATAATCCACACCTTTTAATTACACAATGAAATAAAGTATATTGAACTCGGTGCCTTAGTTTGTATTTGCTTTTTAAAGTTTTGTTCTTTTTAAAGTATTGTTTACTAGTAGATAGACATTGTAGCTCTGAAAGTGGACCACTCGTAAAATTAATATGAATAGTTTCTTGCATGAGAAATATCAGATTTCTAGAAACAGATAAAACGTAAATCCACTTAGGTTAATGAGAAGAATATTAAACGAAACAAACAGGGACTCAGTAATTTGACAGAAAATTTTATTTGGAGTCTAAAGTATTGAAAATAATTGCTCGACAACATCGTTTACTTTTCGGAAATTTTTTTACGGCGTTGAGACAAAATCTTCAAAATTCATCGAATTTAACTTTTTTTTATAGCCAGAAACTAACAAACTGAAATTAAAAGTTTGCTTGGAATAAATTGATTTGTTTTCCTTCATTTGTTATGATTTTAGAATCTACGAAGATAATCAGAATGAAGATTGCCGTGTGTGTCTTTCTGCTTATTGCGCTGGGTGCGCAACAAATGGATGCCAGAGTTAGAAAGCGTGCCGTGTACCAAACAGCCGACGGACAAGTCTACTACGTACCAGAACAACAAGAAGAACAACAGCAACAAGGACAACAGTATGTCCAGTACTATCCTCAACAGTAGGTTGTTCATCCCAACCGAAAGGTCGTCGTGTATCCGCAGCAACATGTTGTGCACCCTCAGCAACAGTAGCAACAAGGCGCCAATGTAGTCTCCGGAGGAATTGCTGAAGCTGCAAAGGGAGCAAATCCTATTGGCGGTCTCGGTCGTCAGATTGGAGGGTTGGCAGGACTCGTAGGTTCGCCAGTTGTAGGCGGAGCAGGTAATTTGGTAATATGGTCAATATTCTTGATAAGATTGTTTTGATTAAATAGATGGTGTTTGAGTTTGAAATGAACTCTATGGTTTGTGATTCCTAGTTTTGCGCAGCTTTTTTATTCGTGGTTTTGTATTGTTTCCGTTATCTACTTTTCGTACTGAACGTCGTTTTATCTTTTGAGGATAAAATGAAAAATACAGATTGGTTAAAATACCCGATAACTTTTTTCCCAGCTATCTTTTTGAATGTCTGTTCTTGTGTTTATTGTGTCTATTGCGTGTCCCTGTTTTTTCTGTTGAACAATCTCTCCGACTATCCGTTCGTCCATCTGTATCTGTCTGTCCATTTGTCTGTCTATCTGTTTGCCAATCTGACTGTCTATGTTCCCATCTGTCTGTCTGTATCTTTCTATCTGACTGTAGCTAATAGTGTCAATAGAATGCAAAAAATGCAACATTTAATTAATGACTACTGCATAACTATATAAATCATAACTCTGTATGCGTGGCATACTACTGCTGAATTATTTGTTTTTATTCAACTGTGAAAGCTATTTCTGTATTGCGTTATGTAATCGCTCACGAAGTGATAGCCTGCCAATTTTATTTTTGATAGGCACAATTGTCGGAGGTGCAGCTGGTGGCCTACTGGGCACTGCCTCCGGTGGCCTCAATGAGATATTCAGCGGCATCGGCCGTTAACTGAGGTCAGGACTAATGCAAGGCCGGTATTTACTTATATGTTTATTGTACTTCTTCATTTTATTCTTTTCTGCTGCATTTCTATCTATTGGCAAAATTTGAGGATTTAGATGTAGAATTGATGACTGTATATAAGCCTACTGTTTGTAGAGATGGCTTGATCTTTACTTACATTTAAAGAAAAAAATTCTGCTCGGACAGGGGGGTACTAGTCCCAAATAAATGAATCTTAAATTTACTGTCCTAAACGGAAGGGTTACTTTGATAGGGGGGTACTAGACCCAATTAGATAAATCTAAAATTGACTCTTCTAGACACAAGGGCTACTATTACAGGGGGTACTAGGCCCAGTTAAATAAATCTTAAATTTACTGTCCACTGGTGTAACTATCTGATCACAGGCCCTACAGCAAGCTTTTAAATTAATGCCAATTTATAGCTTAAAAATTAACATTTCTTTAAGTTCGTAATTCCAAATTCGTAATTTTTCTCCCAGAAAATACCAATGATGAACGCGATGACATTTTCTTTAGTCATCACTCTATATCTTGGCAGGCTTACAATTATTACAACAAGTTGAATTGTAACTAGCCTCCCTGGTAATTGCTGACAATTTTATTTTATTTTGGGTCGGATCGGGCCCCCCAACACGCCCGGGCCCCGCAGCATTACTGTAGCTGCTACCACGGTAGTTACGCCACTGTCTGTATTAGACACAGGGACTACTCTATCAGATCAATTTTAAACCTCAGCTGAAATTTAACACTCGTTTTTTTTAAATTACAAGAAGCGTAGTATCACGGAGAATAGAACTTTCAACCTCGTTATCCAGAAGCTACCATTGAAGTGAACCTCATGCGCCTTTAGATCCTTGAAGCAATCGTAATATTTCTTCCCTCCCCAAAAACTATCAAAAGTAATTCTCATACCTCCCCCTCCCAATGGAACGACCAGTACCACTCGACCAACTTACTTCTTTATATTTATGATTTTGAGAAAAAGATTTTTTCTAAAATATAATTCAGAGGCAACGATTCAAAGATTTTTTTTCTGGTAGCCTGTTAAAATTTTATTTTGCTTTAAATTGTGTGAACTTCTGCGCAAATTAATGCTGCCGCTGCTTATCCAAATTTTGACTTGACTATATTTTTGGCGTCTTTTTTCCCTTGAGTACGATTTAAGGTACTAACTATCTGGTTTGTATCAAATGTTTTTTTATTACTCTGCTATGTTAGCATTATACTTAATAATTAATTAGAATCATCCGAATAGAATTCGAATGTTGCACAATATTTTTTGAGAAGTGTTTTTGCAACACTAAAAAAGTGGGCCGATTAATGTCTAAGTTAAAAAGTGTGCCGATTAATGTCTAAGTTAAAAAGTGTGCCGATTAATATCTAAGTTAAAAAGTGTGCCG
>JAQIXG010002335.1:0-18029 GCA_034700105.1 Oconnorella tubifera | reverse complement strand
GGGTGTACGCAGGGGGGGGGAGGGGGGCACTTGCTTGTATATATAATATTTCATTTATAAAACAGTATTTTTGCTAGCACATATTTCACATTATATGTTTGGCCAAAGTTTACTATTTCTCTCCGATAAGTTGCTACTGCAATTGTAGATCAAAGGATTGAAAGAAATATAATATAAGTGAGTGTTCGTCTTGTGAGATTGCCATATTCGACAATGTACACTCTATGTGTACGGTCTCTGCACGAATGTCATTGATATAAAACAGCTGTTTTCTTTGCTTTAACACTGAATTAATTCCTTTCAAGTGATAATATCCTCATTAAGACAACAATTTCCAACTCAAAACTGGTAATGCTTGGGTGCCCTTACATAAGATATCTCACATATAATTGAACTAATTACAGAATATGTTGATGAAATCAGCCTCTGTATCTCTAGCGTGACTACCATGCTTCACTTGCTTGATGACCCATGTTCACTTGCTTGATATCTATTTTTCTCAACTCCTAACAAGAGTCGTCGACCTGTCTATGTATCCTCAAAGATTTAAGTCTCATTTCTTACATAGCTTCAAAACATTCGACGTCATATATTAAGTTAACTTAAGATTAATTTAACATATCAGTATATACCCTAGACTTTTAACATAAAATTAAAATAAAACATCTAATGTAAATTATTGTCTCATTTTTATGGCTCTTTTTACCACTCTTGTGGCTTTTTTTACCTGGCTTTTTTCCCTGGATTTAGTTTTAGGAGCTTATTTAATTCAAGATAGCAATGTCAACATGTAAAGTATAATTGATAATAATAACAATTACATGTATCTGTAAGTTTAAATTTCATAACATAATATTTAAAAATGTAATTCAAGATGAGATTAAGATAATTAATCTGAAAATGATAACGATAACTCACTCAGTAGATAATTGACAGCATTATTGGTAAAGTAAAACTAATTCTTATTTATAAAGCAAGCTAGTCAAAAATCAGTCACAAAAAATACATTTCTATTTCACTACACAAATTCTGTGATTAATCACATTGATTAAAAATAAAGATAGCACTTATTCTATTTGACACTTGGCTTATTAAATAATAATTAAAATGAACATATAAATAATCAACCATGAACTATTTTACGCTTTTGCATTTCACACTTGTCCAATTCTATATATAATCATAGCATTTTTTTCTACATTTTACTTCTATTTTCGATGTCCAACTCTATTTATGCCAAACTGATTGATCCACTGCTTAATCAATTGATAAAGAATAATAAATTTGCCTAATTGCCAGAACGGCTAGGATTATTAAATGCGAACTTGAAGCATGTTACAACAAGAAGTCAGATATTCATCTATGAGTCGAGTGGATGAGAAGCCATCAGAGAAGATTGATGAAGGCTTGTCACGTAGTGATGCCAAGGACCAGGGGCGGACTAAGAGGGAGCGAGGAGGTTTACCCATCTCCAAATTAAAATAAAAACTTTACTAGAAATTATGACATTTGCTGATGGATTTATAATATAGTAACTACTAATGAAATTAATACATTAGTACACAAAGTAGTTTGTAAAATTTTGTATAAGAGATATAAGAGGTTTGCATATGACTAAATAATGTTTATTGAACTAAAGTTTCTGAATTCTCAATTGTACAAAATATTATAAACAATTTTTATACCATATATATTTTGATGATAATACTGTACAGAAGAATTTATACTATAAATACTGTAAGAAAAAATATTGTTTTATTTAGATAATCCTATTAAAAATGACAACATTATGTCTTATATCTAAATTATTTCTAATGCTAACTAATATACTCTGTACATCAATTTCAACAATTAATTTTAAAAAATGATGCGATTTAGAAAGATCACTAATTTTCTCTCCGTCCCTGTCTAGAATTTTTCCTGAATCTACAAATGAGCAAGGAAGAGATCAGAGAAGCGTTGACCGAGAATGAATCAATAAGTGTAAATTTACTATTCATTGACATGAGACAACGCCAGGGGGCAGATGATAAGAAATAAATGAAATCAATCGGAAATGAAGAGTAGACTCCAAGTAAGAAGTAGGTATAAGATATAAGTCAATAGTTGCAGAATTCAGTCAAGTAATCAATAGGACACTGTTGAAATTTGGATATTATGTGTATGTATACGTATGCCAAAATACTTGTATTGATCTATAGATCTTTCATTGGTGACGCAGGGCTTATTAAGTAAACATTAGGCCTACTTAGTGCAGTAATAATATATAATAATACAAAATTACTAATCCTATAATAATTTTTACAGAATTTATTATTGTTTCTAATTGTTAATCTGCATATTTGTGAGTATTTTTCGTTAACTTGGTATATTTTTTGTAAAGATGCTCCACTCAGTAGTTAAGTAATTGTTCTAGCCTATATCTTTACAGTAATTTATATTCCTAGCATCCATCCGTTTGTCTACACGATATTATCTTTGCCTCGTCTGGTTCTTAAAATTCTCTTTCTAAGATCATTTTCATTTCTCTATACACTTTAGTTAAATAATTTCTAAAAATCGCTTGCTTACATTAATTTTCTAAACGTTTATAATATGATAAATGCTAGTCCCAAGTAACCTATATTCATTACTTTCACTTATTTAAATGAGAAACAAAGACACTCTATATCATGCAAATGTGAAATGTACCTGCGCGTGTCATATCTCAACAGCACGTCATCTTTCTTCCACTGAATGTCCACTGTCCTCCCGCCTCCTTTCACAAGTGAAGGATTGACACCGCAGTCAAGCTGCGCGGGGCTACCAACTGTCAGAACGACGGAGGAGGGCTCCACAGTAAATGTAAAGTCAACAAACTGCGGGACATCTTGAGAACCTATCAACAAACAAAACTTACTGAATAATTGAAATACTTCCAAATATTACTACCGCGAAGGAAGATCTGATTTGATTTGAAATTGAAAGCATTTTTAAATTATTATTTCAATCTTTATTTCTAACAGAACGATAAATCAGTACATTAAAAATTCACAAGATCTATATTTTTCTACATTGAATTATGTACCTTACTTTTGAGATGGACGATATATAGGTTTAAATGATAATGATATTTTAATACGGCTAAAATTCAAATGTAAAGAAACTGAAAATTACTGCAATGATATTTTTATATTGAACCGTATATAGAACACCTGCAATAAGATTCATAGAAATAGCGAACAGTAATGTAAGCCTAGCATAATAATTACATCTCAATTTAATGTAAGTCCAATTTTTATATTTAGCCAACTAGAATCGTTACTATGTATTTAATATAAAACTGGCTTATAGCCGGTTATTTTCTATATTTACATTAGCATATAAATTGATTATTTAATTTTTTCAGTAGACTAACTATCTAAAGGATGTCTATAATGGATCTTAAACAATAATAATGTTTGATCTCAAGAACTTAACATCTTTTTTTGGATTACATGCTAAAGAATAACTTTATATTCAATCCTGAAAGCAATCATTGTACAGAAAACATCCAATTCAACTGAGATTTATCATCCCGCAAGAAAACCAAGCAAATCAGTCATGTTCTAAAGTGGTCCACTGTATCATAAGACATTAACCATTAAAACAGTTCGGGAATAAAATACTCTGCACAACGCATCAAATTACAACATTCTCTTATTATACAATGTAATTCTTCTCCCTATGACGCATCTTTCTTCTTTGTCACAGCTTCCCTGGGATCGAACCGCGGTCAGTGAATTTCATTAATCCACTGTACACATTGCAAGTAGGGTTTGAATTACCAGATGAATTAAGCAAACGATCGAGCAGACTATGATCAAATAGCCCTGGGGCGAGGAGGACTGGTAGAAATCTGTTTTAGACATGTGGCTGTGTGTTGCAAGAGACAACACAATTTAACAACTTCTCTGGAGCATTTTAACACATCCCACGGTATGAGTTCCAGTGATGATTGATGCAGTGTTTCAATAAAGTGAAGAGCGAGGAAGGAATGTAAGATAGTTTTAGGAAAGATTTCAAAATAATTACAGCAGATTAATTGGTAGTGAAGTACAGTGATGGATAGTTGATGATAGTTTGAGAGATGGTTTTAAATTATATTAATAATTGATCAATCAATCAAATCACATACATTTTATATTTACACCATTTTTAAGATTAGAAATCGTCATTGATAATGACGCCTTATTTTCATCATAGAGCATTTGTGATATTTCTTTGATAGTAAGCTAGGTAATGTATAAATGCTTATAATAATTAATATGCAATAAGATGTTGCATATTATAATAACAATTAAGTGTTACAACAATTAAGGTAACAGTTAGAAAATATTCGATACAATAATAAATTTGAATTTAATGTTTAATAAAAATGTAACCTAATCAATTTGTAGCAACTTGCTGCATCTCTATATTTTTTTTCTGGCAAAGCCTAATGAAAAGCAGTTAATTTTGAGATGAAAACTTAATATATTCGTCTGAAATTAAGTACAAACTCTTGCAATGAACATAAATCGTCTAATCTTGAGACGCAAGATTTTTACATCGGGATTAAATGGAATGATAAACTGTCTATCGTGCTTTACCTTACATAATAAATGCGTATATTTATACTTTTATAACTTGATAATAATCTTGCTAACAGAAATATGAGAAGTTATATATTATTTGCAGAATTCATCTGCATGAAAGCGCCAAATGAGAACGGGAAACTGACTTCATAGATTAAAAATTACTTTAAAACAAGCGATTCAATCTTCAACTAAATATGAATTCTTTAGTAGGCTATTACATACCTAAAGTTAAAGCCAATTTTTTCTTAATAAATCAGCTGTAGGCTATAAGATTATCATATGTAGTTTGTGAATGTAAATACAGAAAATGTGATTTATTCGCATATTTTCTTATTTATGAAACTAATTTGATTCTTACAAAGGCAAAATTGATCACACAATGATTTCAATTAATCAACATTTCAGACACGAGTGCTGTCAAATTCCTTTTTTTAAATCATCTAAAATAAATAAACACCGCGTGCGATCAATGCCAAAAGAAAAAACAACCGGATGGTTTTTCTCTCCCTTGACCTACCCAGGTCAAAGAGAATAAAAAAAGTGCAGGATGAAAGCGCTTAAATCAAACGGATTAATTAAAACAGCCGAACAATAGATCCAGCTGGCAAAAGAATAACAGGGACGAACAATGAAATAATGAGTGAAAGGCGGCCCGGCGGCCGTCTGTCATCTATTCAACTGTCAAGATCAACGTTGGTTACAACAATTGTATCAGATTGCACAGAGCCTGGCTGCATCTAGCCGTTCATCGTCAGGCTCGTCGATGAGTCACCGAGTTAATGACCAATCCAGAATTGCACGGACCAACAAGGCCCGTAGAATTAGCCTGAGACAAATCGGATATGGATTATTTTAAAAGTCAAAAACCTAGTCATACTGTATATATGTCATATTAGTGACATGTAACAATATATTCGAAAAATAATAAGTACATAATTAAATTTGATCGCATTGGTTTTATTTATAACTTTTACGAATTATAGGGAACTATAAAATAATTCCTAAATAATTAATTTCCGTTTTTAGGAATTATATAAAGATGCTGACGTATATATGACGTTTGTATATGTAGAAATTATGTAAGAGGTCCATCGTGGCGTAATTCTCTCCTATACATGCCAATAAATAAAAATTTAACTCCTTGAAAGATGCAGTCAAAATGAAAGCCATAGCAATTTTCATCATTTTTCTTGTTCTGGAGAAAACTTTTTCCAACCCTTCCATTTACATTGAGTGCGCCATATCCACTGGCAATTATGCTTTGCACGCCCCTCGACAGGCCTGATCTATACGACCCTGCATCAGAGGTCAGTATAAGAAAAGGGTCAGTGGCTAGTGCTAGGCAGCTACGCAGACAAACAAAGAATATTGATAACAATGAACCAGAGAGACCATCAGCTTCCACGTTATCAGCAGCAGTCTGCTGCGGAGATTGCGGGACTTGAGATAATGATTTCAATGTGCTGAGAAATGAAAAACAAGCCCAATGTATCAAAAAAGACCAGTTTTATAAATATTCTGACTTTTAAGCTAAAAAGATACAAGAAGTGAAATGAAATCTATTTTCTGGATATTAAATTAGTCTGACTTTTAATGTAAGAATTCAATAAGATAGGACGCATAATATGTAAGTATTGTCAACTGCAGTGTCTACAGCAGATTTAAAACGTAGGCTAACTAATAACCAAGAAATACTGGCTACAAAATTTTATAGCCAAGATGTTCCTAAATTTAAAAAAAAATTAGCACAATAATTATTTTAATAGGATGATTCTACTTTTTTAAAATGTGATTTTATAAGATAAAATTATTTCCATTTTTCTATTTCGCTTCCAGTAAATAATTCAGTTAATGCCACAAGGCGATTTCTAAATCAATGATACCCACAAGACAGCAATCACATTCAATAAATGTCCACTGGCTAACAAGACAATTTCCCCAAATTCCCCCCCCCCCTCAATGATATACACATCATGGCAGTTCTAACTAGAAAAACACCATTCTGTCTTCAATCGTCCGCAGGCGACAAATTGACTTGGATTTCGGATACTTCTCCCGATGGACACAAAATTGCATCAAAATCCCAACTTTTCAAATCTCATTGTATCGCTATAAGCACTGAGTGAGAGACTCGTGGGATAGGTGCATTCTCTGACTGAAGTATCATTCGCAACAATAACAAGAAGAATTTAAGCTTTGTAATATCGAGTAAAAGTCTTTTGTAATATGCCTACGAGCAACTAATTAAACAAAGTAAGAGAATTTTATATTTTAATTGTACAGTAACTAGTGAATAAACCAAATTGAAACAAGTATAATAAGACAAGGATGATTTTCATATAAACCACGAAGGAATTAATTACTATAGAAAAACTGAATTATAATGTAAAACTAATTTCTGGAATCTAGACAATGAGATTTTATGCTATCTAATACACAGACACTAACATGATCTAACATAAATTTAGTACTTTAATCTTAATTACATTTCAGTTTGCGTTGGCTGTGATATACAAACACATATTTGACAGTATTTATTTCAATTTATAGCCACAGTTGATCAATATATTTTAACAACACTGATAATGATATTTATTTTAAAAATGCTCTTTGATCAGAATTACTTAATTGCAATTCGCTGTCATCGCACTATGCAAACTATTATTCATCGCCAGTCAGCAAATGAAAACAAAGAATACAAACAAGGTGTCGAAAAGCAAATGATGAAAGAGACAAAGACTTAATGCAATACTCGATCAGACTAGAGTCTGGCTCAGATACTGGGAGATCCATGCGATGTCCTGCGCAACAGAATCTGTACAGTGTACAGGTCAATATTTACACGCCGTGGACCTAGTGACTTTTAGATCTACCATGAAGTTTGTAATTTAGTGGATCATCCACTATCGCTCAGTAAAAATAACTAAAAATGAATTAAACTTGTATATCTAACAGATATCATATGCCATAATGTCAACAGGATATCGTCCATTTTGATTTATTTTTTATATAAATCTTACAACTATCGATATAGATTTAATAAATACATTTAATAAATAGATAAAGTAAAAGTTATCATTAACTTAAACATCAATTCATAAAGTTTGTTCTATAGTTATAAATTGAAATATATTTTATAATAAACTATATTCTGCAACTATAGTTTCAGAATATAGTTGCGTATCTTGGTATTGAAAAGCTGTTAATTTTGCAAAGAAAATTGACAATATCGTACACATCGCAATTGTCAAATTATTTGCTAAAATTATCAGTCCTGGACCTCCTGGTACTGCAATTTCACGCTATAAATTGCTTGGAATGGGTTAAGTGCGTGTAGGCTCAGATTCGTACTCTTCTATTTGAGTGCAGGAATAAGTGCGTTTTGGAGTTGACAAATATATACAACAATGCAAGCCGCATGATCACAGAAAAATTAAGTGATTAAAACATCTCAATAATTACAATAATTACAACTATTATTTGTCTTTATTATTAACATTAAATATTTTAATGTTATTTACGAAACGAACGCTTCGAAAATTAACATTTGAAAACATTTCAACTTCAAATTTTGATGATTTGATTAACAATCAATTTGTTTTTAAATATAAATTTGTTAAGTGAAAATCTATCTGAATAAAACTTATTTTACTTCGATATAGAAATTGCATATTTTTTTATTACTATATTAAAAAATGGATTGTCGCCTTTCACGATAGTAACGCTTCTATGTAAAATTTCATCTAAATTGAAGCCTGGATTTGACTGGATTTGACTCTGTTGATATTATTGAAAATTTAAATTCGAAATATAGTTCATATCATTTATTATTCATTTCAAATAATAAATTTACCTATTATTAATGCCCATGCTGTGTATAATCTGTTGCAAAATAAACAATAACTAATAAATTACATAGAAAAGCATATTTTCACTTGAGATGTCTATACAAATTCCACACCAATCTTGCTGATTTGAAAACACTGAGTCAGAGAACATCGCGGATGAATCTTCAGTTAGTTTTATTGCACCTTGTTGCTAAATGATCGACTGGCAATAGGCGCAGGGGACACCTTACATTATAGGATGCGGGTCGTTAACGATACATCACATTTTTGCAGATGATTCAGAGTTCCCGACTCACAGCAAAGCCTTAATAAAACTAGTTAAATTTTGGAAGACAATTTTCTGACAAGACAAATATAGAATAATGAACTGTTTTGTCTATGTAGTTATTAGAAAATTCAAATGGTACAATAACAACGGAAACTTTAAACCAGTTCAAAAAAAAGATAGCTGGAATGTGAAACTGTAACTATAAAAATGAAATAACTATCTACTGTATACTATTCCATTTTTTAAAAGTATACTATAAAACCAAATAAAGCCTATAATAGCATACTTAGCCTGAAAAACAATATCTCTAAATTGTTCCATGAAACTCATAAACTTCAGATTTGCTTCTGTCTCTAAATAGACGCTATCATTCTAGATAAAAAGTCTTCCACAAGCTGACAAATACTGTGAAATACAATCAAGAAACCAGATGCACATTAAATGAGAATAAATATTAAATGTTTCCATTGAGAGATTTGTATTGTACCATCACAAATCAATCGACTTGCTTCAGGTTAATCACAGGCCTTACAATACCTGCAGGCTACATTAAAAAATCAAATATTTTATAACTTATCATATATTATTCTTGCTTACATTTTTAATGAATATTTTGCATATATCAAAACACTATCCAGATTTATTCATTTGTTTATAATTCATGTTGATAATAAATTAATCTATTGTTTTATTAACAATCATGGTCAATTAAATTCATAACATATTTCGCAACATAATTTACCGCACTGATATATATCGAATAAATTATCCACAAATACCATACAATATATAGAAATATAGCATAGCGTATAGAAATATAGAAATATAGCATTCTTAATTTTTCACTATGTATTGTATTATTGCTACTCACTATTTATCGCAGTTGATGAATATCTGTCATGAATAAAAAATGTATTATAATTAAACTATTTAAAGCTCATTTGTAGCGTAGAAATATAATACAGAAATTGGAAAATAACTATAACTTAAATAATATAATTATAAAAACTCGCTACTATTTGTAACAAATTATATTTCTGAACCATTTCAAAATTCGTTTTGCTTCCATGAAGGTTGTGGCTCTTTGTGGCTCGTTTGTGGCTCTTTGCTAATTTAATATTAGCATCATATTATAACATAAATATTCACTATTTGTATAATGTATTATGTATCTCAATCTTTGATTGAGAAATATACAGCCGGAGTCCATTCACGTTTTCTACATAACTCATAATCTGATACAAAGTCTATAATGATGATCTAACAATTCCGCCCTTAATCTAAACACAACTGTCCAAAGTGTATTCACAGTACAAACGACTTAATAAATATAAGCCAAGCATTGAACAACTTCAAATACTTCAGATGGACTTATAATTACCCAACAAAGACCTGTTTCATCAAACAGTAATCGATTCAGTTCCACAAACAAGTCTGAACACTGAATAAATATTTACTCAGAAGTAAAATACTCCTCGCGATAAACTCTAACTGCAGGTGCAACCGACTGGTAACATTTTAAACCGGAAGAAGGGGAAAACGTTGAATCCCTGGACATTCTTATACATCTCAAAACTGGAGTTAAATAAATAAACGATTTGTCCAGAAGGAAGAAAGAATCACCTTCTTCTTATCAATGAAAAGCAATTTCTGGTATCAATTCTCTCTGTAGAGCTTGTATTGGCTATATTGATTTCTTCTTATCTCAAAATATTATCAATCGCCAGTGCAGCCTGAGAGAAAATCAGATAGAAATGAGTTCATCGCAATATTTATAAGTATCGTACAACGGATTTCGAATCTTTATTATTAATTAATTATTTTTAATGAATTTCTCGATTATTATAAAACAGGCAGCGCTTCCATTGTATATTATTTTATAATATCTACAATGTTACTAGAAAAACCTCGGCAAAATTCTATCACTGATTTTAGAATTTTCAGATTATCACAAAAATACGAAGCCAAAATTTTGCAATTTATATTTTCCCAAGCTAAAAAACATTTATAAAAAATGCAACAATAAAATAATAAGATTCGCTTTATGGCATCCAATCAGTCTAAAATAAGATTGAAAATACACATTCTAAATCATCCTAAAAATAGAAACTTTGCTACGAAGATATTTTTGCAGTAAATCTTAACATATTCCATTATTATGCTTAAACGTATGCTATTATAATACAGGCAGTAGTGACAAGCGATAGTTGAATGGGGGTGTTCTCAAATGTCTCATAAATTATTCAAATTACACATCGAGGCATACGCATTAGTACAATACGCGGCTTCAATGAATAGAATTTTTCAATAGAATATGTGTTACATAGCAATTTTAAATTACAGATGCAATAGGGAGGTATTGCTTGAGGCAAAACTGAACATCAGCTGTCAGAAGCCAATTTGTGTCCAACATGGGAAAAAAATAAGATTTGACTGAAATGTGCCAAACGGGAATATATCTATTTTTTTCAATTCACAAAAATTAATGCGATACTTAAAAGCAGATTTCTTGAAGTGTAAATGTTTGTGAGGAGTACATGCAAATAACGATTGCTTAATAAAAACCTAGAGTGAAATGAAGACAAAAAATTTACGAGAATGATTTAACTCTAAATAAGGGATGTTTACAAATTTAACAAAAAATTGTTGTAGTTTTAAAAACTGTTTGAGAACGACGTTCAACATTTCGTATATGTAATAATATATGTTTATGTTTAAAAGGAAATGTACAAATTCACAAAGGCACAAAGGCACAATGTCAAAAAGTGGCAGTGATATCTAAATGCTTGAGATCCCATTAATTATAATTGTAAATTAACTACATAATAACATCTTTATCATCATAGAATGCACTTGCATATGCTTCACTATTTTATACATACAAATCTAATTTAATAGCAGCCTACGGATTCTATGTAAAACGCCTGCTGCGATGAACTTAAGTGACAATATATAAATTACAGGAAGGAATTAAAAATCGATCATTTATCTGAACAACAGATAAATGCAAGCCATCGAAGTGCAAATCTCATTGCATTGCAACGCTCACAACAAGCTGTAAATACAGCAACGTTTGGCTTTTGTCAGCCAAGCTTTTATTGTGTCAAAACATCAGAGAGGCTGCGGTTGTTATTGTTAGGTAGAGGTAGCGGAGAATAGAAACGACGACAATTCAAAACCGATCACCGCATTGCAATTGCTCATTTTAAATTTATCCTCCGATAAAATTACGAACTGTGAACTAACCATTAAAGCTTTTGTTACGCTTTCTTGGTGTAAGTTAGTGTTAGTAAGTATGTGACACAATGACGTTGTCACATTGGGTTATATACAACCTTATAGTATAAATTTCCTATAATTAAAAGTTGCAGCTATTTCAAAGTGGATCGAAATTTACTTTAGTAGCTTGAATTGATTTCTAATAGGGTGAATAGTTGCGTGAATTGGGGTCTTTCTTAAATGGCTACATTTTTCAATGTTAAATCTTCAGCATATAATTTAAAATATGTATTTATTTCATTAATTAAACATGCAGAAAATAAGCAATGACAGTAAGATATTAACAATTGCAATAATTTGAATGCAATATTACGCAGTATAGTTATTGACAAATTTCAGTACTACAAGAAGCGAGTTCTTTTAAACGCCTCTATTCAGTGTACCGTCAAAAATACATTGTTAAACATATGTTTCACATATCGTTTTATGATTAATTAAGACTTTTTCGTTAATTGTACAATTTTAACAATTAAAAATCATACTTCACTAAATTATTAAAAGCGACATAGTATCAAATTTAAGTATTAAAATGATCGCAAACCTTCGCGTGTAGACGTTAAATACGTATTGGTTTTAACTAAATAATAATATAAGCATTTTATGTTTATATTACGAAAAGTCAGTGTTCGATTTGAAATCATTGCTACAATTAATCACATCTTGTCTTCTTCTGTTACATATTGAAAGAAAACACTGCATGACTTAGTTTTAATTAAACAGCCAATATTCAAGAAATTGTATTGATTTTGCATAATAATCTTTTCTCATCAATCATATTTTTTCCATTGTTATCACGTGTCATGCCCGCTTTGTTTATAGGCAATTGATGACTTTTTACTGTGTCACAAGACGCCGAGCAACAATAGCAGAAACCAGTCTGGCAGAAAAGTAAATTTCTTTTGTATAACTGGGTAAAATATAAAAATTAACATTTATAATCTATTAATTAAAGAAAATGTAAATTTTAAAGATAAAATTTCGTTATGGAAGCAGCGATAGTCACGATTTAAATTAACAGCAGGGATCTCTCTCCTCTCACTCCCACTACAAACTATGATCTTTATCTTATTTATGATAAATAATAAGAAAATATTATAAATAATTACTTAACTCAATGAACGCTATTGTTAAGAAAAAAAATGCTGTGCAACTAAAACTACTGTAATCTAATCCGAGATAAACCACACTAGTCCAGTATAAAAATTAATAATACATAATAAGTGCAGAAGAAAGACCTTTAATTATTAGTCATGATTGTGAAATCAGATCAATTATTTATACCCAATGCTGGATTACTGTAATAATGGCAATCATCAACAACAATACAGCAATCTGCGATATTAATATTAACAGTTAGTTAGTTTATTTATTTCCAAACCAATTACATGTAATACAAATATAAATTATACGATCAATAATATACAATAATAAATGCATGATTTGAAAGGCTACTAGAAAGCAAAAACAATTGCTATCGAGCTAGCAGCCTACAGTTTCCGATACCATATTCATCTATCTTATTTTACAATAAGATATGCATTTTGTGATTTAGTTCTTATATTATCAAGGGTATATATACACTTATCGATAATTGAAGAGAAAAGAACTCAGCAGCAGATGTCTAATGTGCTCTGTGCATGATTCAACACATGCAAGACTAAACTAATGATACTTTTCCGTATCGTGTGTCTGTCATTTCACAGATAAATCAAATTTCCATCAGCTTAGCAATAACAATGTAACTACACCCGGCAGATTAAACTGTTTTCATTCAAATTTCTAAGCTAACAAACTGAACACTTATAATGCGAATTAGCTAGATTCAACTAAAATTAGGAAATGAAAAGTTAGTGCAATTTAACTTAATCGTGAATCTTGATTTCATTGATAAAAAGAATGATTTTACCCAGTAATGGGATGTGGCTTTCTTTTGTTACAATACGAGCAGCATATTCATGGGATAAATCACAGCTTTTATTGCTCTGTGTAGTCATAAAATTGCATTCGGTTGCAAAATTAATAGCAGCATTAATAAAAAAAATCCATCTCTATATGTTACTTTCATTAATATTGCTTCAGAAATGTATCTATATTTTCGATCTACACAAGAAAATATTGTTAATATTAAGCCTCGTAAATGCAATTTATTGTGAGTGTCAAAATCGTTTCTACTGTTATGTTAGAATAAGATCAAGCTTAGATATTTTACAGTAAAACACCAAACAGTAAAACAGTAAAGTATTAAAGAAAACAAATTTTTTAACAAAAACCCTAATAATATATTCTATAATAATTAATTAAATAAACTTAATTATTAGAAAAGAATTGACAGAATTAGAATAACAATATCTTATTTTTATTATTTAATCAACTATGCAATATTCAAATGCAAACAATCATGCAAAATAATCAAAAAATGTAAAAATACATCGCAATAATTGTGTAGGCCTACTTTTAAATACTAGATGTAGGTCTACACCAAATAATAATTATCAAAACAATACAAAACTGTAATTTCTGATATTATCTGCGTCCATGATTTGTGATATAAAAACACAAAAATATAGGCTTAATTTCAGCATATTAAATTAATCACAAAGTAATTATTTGTCTGAAAGTTAGATATTATCATAGAGCTAGATTTTTAAAGAAAATAACATAAATCATCATCAAAATTTAGGTATTTCTAATGTCAATTTTGTCAGTAAATTACAATAATTATAGATCATCAGCAGCAAATTTTATTATCGAATAACATATGTAATACATATATATGGAAAACAAAGAAGCATATATAAGATTTTTAAAACAAAAGATATCGTATACTAACCGACGGATAAACTCCAAAAGAAATTTGTAATCATCAATGATTGTAAAACGCGACCGATTAAAAGTCTCGTTGATAATCCAATCATCATTATAATCTCTATAAGATTACGCTCAATAATAATTTGTCAATAATTATATAAACAAACTGAATTAAATTAAAGTGGAGGGCTATAATATCCAGCTGATCATCTTATGGAACTAAGGTATCTACTTCATATTAAAACTATGAAAAGTCTTATATTATATTCTTTGTTTTTTCAACTTATCTACAACTAAATCTTTTATTAAAGCTCTGCGTTATCCAGTGTGCGAAGATGCTTCAATAAGCTAGTTCAAAACATAAATCGAAATTCAGATTAATTCTGTTTCAATAGAAGCGCACTTGCTAAGCAGGCTGATTCATTTTGACCACAGCTTCCAGATAGTGTGAAACTGTTGGCCCGTTCTTTTATAAGCAAAGAGTTTGTTGCGGGTTTTATTGGATCTTTATAATTATAGTTTGCACCGTCGGGATCGAATCATTGCAACAAGGCATATTCGCCTGAATGAAGAATGTGTACTTGTGGCCAATCGGATGAAATCCTTACAAATCATAACTTAATATTGTAATTATTACTAATAACCTGACTTGAAATAGTAATATACTGTGCTGTTTATGTAACAGTTAAAATTTATGTAACAAACAGTTACAATGCTATTTATGTAACAGTTAAAAACTTGCCATCTATATGGAGACTGCTGGATCTATTTTGAAGTGTCCAACAAGTGTTATTTCAGTGTGAGAGAAATTGTTCAATACTTTCTTTAAAGTACGTCAATTTAATTATAAATTTTAAATTTAATTATCATGATAAGACGAAATAAAATTCATCTTGATCATGTTTAAAGTTAAAGTATAAGTCGACATAAACACACGACTGTGCCTAAAGTTAGAATGATTTGGCATGCTGTTTTTGGAGAAAATGATGATTTTTTGGCATCTTACATTGCTTAATAATACAGTTTGCGTGCCAAAATGTGCAAGTAGGCCTAAACTTTCGAGAAACAGAATAAAAAACCAGTGCAATTTGTTTTTATATCATCTAATGTTTATCTAGAAATTGTTTCAAAACACTATTGGGATAACTCTTTTTAAAATTATAAACTTTAATGCATTAATTATCTCTTATAATAATGTCTTTATTTTTGAATCGTTTAGTCATTAGTGCAGCAACTGTTTAATTTATATTACATGGATTACGATTATACGAGTTAACTTATCAAACTTATCAAACACCCCATTCAATAAAAACTAAAGTATTGTAGTAAAATTAACATTAAATAAACCATGTGAATTCTGAGCCTTCAAATTACAAAATAAAATATAGAATTTAAAAATAAATATAGCTGCAGAGAAACTAAGAAATTAAATTTACGATTAGCCTATATTCGAATGCTCACCGTATTATAAGAGAGGGACATGGGTGGAGGGGTGGAGTGCACATCAGATTCCGTGATTCTCTTATTTGAATCTGTTGACTATATTAAAAGCCGTACGGTAACATAGGTATATATGATATATATATTTATTTTATGTGATATAATATATAATTACATGATTTGTGATCATCTTGAAAGCCAGGCAATGTCTACATTTTCACCAAATAGCAACACCGATATAGTAGCGCAAATGGCGTCCAATGTTATTATGATAAGAATCAGCTGAAAGTAAATCATCGGAAACTTTTCAGAAATTCTTCTTATTCTTTTTATTTCCGGTCCCCGTTTATTTCCGGAAGTAGTAATCGCGAGGGAATCGACGAAGTCTTATATTGGACGTGTACTATGAGATATAAGAGTTAAGTTTATATGACATTGAGCTATATTTAAATGTACTTCTGTACTTGGATGTGTATGGTACGATTTTATCTTATCAGTACTTAGTAGCGCAGTGGTTTGGGGCGTTAATACGGAACCCGGTGATCTGAGATTCGATTACGAGTGACCATTTAAAGGTATTAGTAGTTGTAGTTAGCGGTTTATTACTTTTGTAATTTTTTAAGTGTTCATCGTTTAGGTAAATTAGGGTTGGCCTTGATTTTAAGTTTTTATCTTCGTTAATATGGCCTTATAGTCAAGTTTTCAGGGTTGATAAAATAAATGGATTTAATAGTAATAAAAAAAAAATTACGTATTTGAATGAAATATATGTAATCATAAGTGAATGAAATAATCATGCTGATAAGTTTAAAAGAACTTTAAAGAAAAGTAAAAAAAGAAAACGAGTACATGATAGTATTATATATTTAGTAAGTCGATGTTATATTTATAAATAAAACTGAAATAACGTCATCATTGTGAAGTGAATTCTATTTCCATCGATAATTATGAGATTACGAGAATCAGATTCCTCATACTTTTTTAAGAATGTGTTTTTATTTTTGTAACCCGAGGTGCGAAACCGAAGAGGAACCAATAATTTTATTTAAGAATTTGTGGCTATTGCCAGAATCTCAAGTCGGCTTATTTACTATGTCTGAGCCGAGTTCCCCTGATTCAGGGACAGCCGCCGGTTCAGCCATTTCAGCTTCATCCCAGCCACAACATTCGCAATTACAAGTCACAGGTGCGGTTATTAAAATTAATTTTTTCTTTGTTTTAGATTAAGCTTAAGTTTAACGTTATATATTGTATTATATATTGTATTATATATAACGATGTCTCAGATGTAGCTTTACCAATTTAAGCGTCTTACTAAAGGGTGCAGCAAGCTAGAGAAATAGTGATTCGAATATGGACCCGTTGCGTCCGAGTCTAGTGCTCAAACCGCTTCTCTAATAAGCCTTGACAAAAGGGTTACAGAATTATCTTTAATCTTTTGTTCAACGTTGAGCTGCAAATGTTATCATTTAATGAAAAACAGTTTTTATGATGTAACATTTATTGTTATATTGTTTTAATAGGCATTTTTAGATTATATTCAAATTTTAAGTAAAGCGTGTATTTCTAAGTTTTTTTCTAAGAGTCATACCAGATATGACATTTAACAGCAAGCAAATAATAAACTATACTAATAAATACTAAAGTAAATAATAAGAAATAATAAAGATACCAAAAATTGTAATTATATTTCAAATTTAGACAGTGATAAAGCATTTTTATTGTATATTGTCATACATTGCTTTTATTTCTTTTACAATCATTGCTTCTTTTATAAAGTTATATTTT